>JAQIWU010000771.1:0-21848 GCA_034696445.1 Isotomiella minor | reverse complement strand
TGACTTTTAAGTTGAAAAATGACGATGATGATGGTGTTGATATTATTATTTACCTTGGACTTTATTTTCGGGGAAAATAGCGGTTTAGTCTTGCTCAGTGGGTCCTTCTCACTTTTTGAAGATGAGGCTGTAGGACTGGGGCTGAGGCTGCTAATAATATTCAAACCCTTCTTTTTGTCTGAAGAAGAAGGATGAGATTGATCAATCCTGTTGGACGAGCCCACGGGACTCCTGTCACCACTTCGCAGGAGGAAAGAGCTTTCATCAGTCTCAAGCAGTGAAAGTGAAGACTGTGATAAGGATGATGGTTCCGTTTCGTTGTTACAAAAATATTTCAGTGGACTTTCTCCTCCTCGCTTGGCAGCCGAAGCGTCAGGAGTAAGAGACCACGAGCGAGATACCAAGGGCGATGGGATTTCATACGGAGTCGGATGAGAAGGAAAGTTTTTAAGGTTCTTCTTCACACCACCACCACCACAGCAGATTGGAGGGGTCTTAGAAGAAGAGGAGCTGTTGCTATTCCTACTACTTCGGCTTGGAAAGGAGCCAAGAGTGGTTTCAGATTTTGATGAATGGAGGCAAAATGATCCAGACCCTGACGCTAGGGAAGTTTCAGAAGAGGATGAGACCGAGTGGGATGGTGGTGAAGATGATAAAGAAGGGGATCTGGAGGATTGAGAAAATGCTCTGGATAATGAGTCTGGTGTGGAAATAATGAAACCATCATTTTCATCAACTTCTTGAACTACAAAACGTCGGTTGAGACTTCTGTTGCTTCCATTCACTTGTCGCCCACTCTTTTCCTTTTGGTTCAAAGTCAAAGCCAACTCTCCTCCAGGGACCTCTTGATCCTCCTCTTCTTCTACATTTCTTCTGCGAATTACTTCTCCAAAGTCCACTTCATTAGGATATTCGCCCTCCTCCTCCTCATCTGCAGAATAAATATTCAATTTTGGAACGATGGGTTTGTTGTTGAAGGGTCCACCGTTGTCCTCGATACTACTATTATTAGCCTGCCAGGATGACTTTGTTTTATGAGAATTTATGGAGAGGTCGGAGGAAGAGCGACAGACTGAGGAGTTTGACTTTGAAGTTGAGAAATGACTCGAGGATCCCATAAAGTCCTCCAAGTCTCTTTGGGACACACTAGGACTACGGGACTTGCTACCCCTCACTGTCTCCAGGGGTACAGCAGCTGCCAAGATTTCTGAATTTGTGGGAGAGTTCCTGCAACTCCCAAACTGCATAAGATTCATGAGGTCACCCACACTCCCAACTGCCCCTGCACATTCAACGGCTGACATGGCTAATTTGACAGGGCTCCGACTCCCCCCTCCTCCTCCATAATGACATGGAGATGGAGAATGGAGGGAGAGGAAGGAGGAGAAAGCATCGCGACCCGCGGCAATCATGACATCGTTTGGTGTCTGACTCCTGTTGATTCTTGGCAAGGAATGCACTCCCATCAAAGGCCTTCCATATGCACGGTGAGACAGATAACCACCATGATGTTGATGATGATCGTCCTCCCCGTCCCTTCGTCTCTTCTGATGACTTGACAGACTTGAGGCAGAGCAGGATTGATGTTTAGTCTTGGAGCAAATGGCCGGATTCATCAAATCACCATTAACAGCATCCTTTGTTGGTCTTATCATTTCAGTGGTGGGGGAACAACAGCTTTTAATGTGATGGCGAGAAGAAGAAGGAGAGTCGAATGTGTCTATTAACTCCCCACTGTCCCATCTTTCCCCATCATTATTGCGAAAACTTTCTTCCAATTGGGCAAAGTTAATCCGATCGATGTCTGATAAGCTGCTGGAACGTCGTCGTGAAGAAAAACCACCTTCCTTCACTCTTTTGACAACTAGTGGATCTAAACCTGGCTTCTGAGGAGGTAAACGTGGGTAGGAGGATGACGGGGATGGGGATAAAGATTGGATGATGTCTTCTTCATAGCAACATTTTTTTTCATTGGATGGCAAAAAAGTTGTACCTTTCCCTCTCTCATCCGTCGTTTCCTCTACTACGTGTCCTCGATGGTGTCTTCTGACTACTGGGAACATGGCATTTAGAACCGAAGTTCTATCACTACCACCACCACCACACCTATCCTCTTTCTCAACCAGCACGGTTTCATCATCCATGCAATCTATCAGCGGAAATGACTTGGCTGGAAAAAGTGAAACTTTTAAAGGTGACAGTAAGGCAACATCCAGCCTGTACAAATTTGACACTTCTTCATCTTCATTACTCATCATGCCACCATTGCCACTGCAACCACCACCACTTGTGGCAAAAAAGTTCCCGTTTGATACGGAACTCTGCATTTTTCTCACTACGCACTTTTGATAACCGTGACGACTACTGTGGTAGGTCACATCACAAAATGAAACTAGGTATGTGCAGCCTTGATTAAGGAATAGTCACCCACATTTTGGTTAAAGATGTCAATACCACTTTTAACAATTCTGTCACGGACAAATGAACCGTTCTCTAATGGAGAATGACTAAAGTGATAGGACAGTTATGTACCAGGTTTTATGCACAGAAGTTAAACAACCTTCACATTGCATTGCAAAAAAATTGTTGGCTTATTGGCCGCAGAAAAGCTGCCCTTTTTTAATACTCAAGTGTGCAAAGAACACAAGGTAAATACTTGAAACCGCAAGTTTCCATTTATATAACAAGAACTGCACTGCTGCTTGTAAATGTGACGATGACGGTAGTAATAACGTGTGAAATTGATTTATGTATGAAAATTTGGGTGCACAATATTTGCGGTTTCCAACACTTTAATTATCTCACACTCCACTACACTACTACACTCCCTTGTGGAGGGCCATGGCCAAACCCCGACTCTATGATCTGTCAACCAAGCATTAATCTAGATTAAGGTGAAAAACTACCTGGTTTACTTTACTTCAGAGAAGCCTGACAAAACACGGAACAACATTTTCTTTGTGAAAGTTAAGTTATGTGGAGCGATGATGTCGATGGAATGAAACTGTTGCATTTGTGGCAATCCGTAATAAGGGCTTTTATGGAGCTTCTCTTATGTCCTCAGAGAGAGAGGTAGGTATCCGCGAAACTTATTTATCCATGTATCCCGTTGAGATTTACGAGCTACGAGGTCATCTCATTGCTTTTTCCACCATTTCCTCATACCATCACCATAATACCTCTTGCCATGGTGTTATTATTATTACATTATGGGTCTCTAATACGTATTGGTATCTCCATGATTAATGCAGTTGGAATGAAATGAGGAAGTAGAGAGGAAGTGCCTTTCACCAGCAGGATGCCTTTCAGGGTGAAATTGGCATTTTAGAGGACGCTGCATATCATACGTAGGCGGGTATGAGTGGTAGGACAAAAGTTCTGCCATTTCCGCCTTTTTTGCGTCAATATTATTGTTCTTAGGATGAGATTTTTGGATTGTGTACTGTGATTTATTATAGGGAATTACCTCTGTTTGGGTTAGTAATCACAGATGATTTTTGCTGGAATTGTTGACCAATATAACCACTATGTATTCGGCTCAAAAGTAAATATGTCATCATGACATGGCATATGCTTAGGAAGAAATGTAGCTACTCAGACAAAAGAGAAAGGAGAAATCGAGAGAGGAGAGTAAAAGGTGCCATAATGTAATTTGGGAAAGCAATGGATTAGCTTTTATGTGCAAAAGCTCAGCAGGAGATTACAATCCGTGGAAAAAATGAGTCTCTCAACTCTTTCTCTTTTGTGTTGCAAAAAGCAGGTCTCATCCTCATCTCTCAATTCTGCAAACTCAGCGCATATGATGACATGACTTCCTTTTAGTCTGATTTCATATATCCAGCCCGTCGGGACCTATGGACATGTGTGGGCAATATTATTATAGTTAGTTTAGTTGGAGGTAGGAGACCAACAATAGGTATATAATGCATCTCTGTTTAATGTTTTGGTCCACGTAGCTTTGTGGATGAAGATGGGCTCATGTTTTACGTCAACCACAAACAAATTGTGGTAGATAACATGACTGAAGTCGAGGAAAATCAAATTAAATCAAACCAGAGAGAGAGAGAGAGCCATTCTATATTAGGTAGCTTTCGATTTCCTTTCAATAAGGAACGAACATGGCCTAATCATCGTTTGCGAAACCGTATGCCTATTCTTTTCATGCTTTCTTCTTCTCCTTCGTCAGTTCCTTTTATTCGGGGAAAGTTGAATACAATAAGGTCATGATGAATTGTCTATAAAAGAGGAGGACAGGACAGAAGAAAGCATTGTATCTTTTCTCCAAGATGTCTGTCTCTTCGTCATTTTATCATTTATGTTGAATGGGGCATTGTGATACTTGGAGTAAGAACTCAGGGAAAAGACAACCGATTTGGTATGCGGAAGCTTGTTTATAATTAAACTGAATTTTGTATAAATGGAGGGTAGAAGAAGTATCCTATGATCAATCCCAGGACTTCCATTGGGGACGGAAAATTATTGTTGAGATGGATGACCATTATGCCAAAGCCAAAACCAACGAGACTTTTAACTGCCTGCTTTCTCTTTTGAGAATAAGCCAAAGTTTTGGAGGCAGAGCAAGCAAAGCCAATAAGCCATCAGTAGTTTGTTTGGAGGAACTCATTTTACTGCGAAACGGAGAAGCTACATAGCAGCATTTATTTTGCAAATGAAGATAATACCAAGAATAGGACTTACCTGTGAGTTGGAGTAAATCCGGTTAACTACCCATATCCACTTTTCCCTTGGCGTCATTCCCTTGGTCTGCCTCTCAGGGGCTGCCTTGGTAGCCTCCTCCTCGAAGGACACCGTCTTTCCGCCTTTTTCCTTGAGTGCAATGTCCAAAGAGGACTTCCTCGTCACCTGCTGCTCATCGTCCACCATCGTCTCATCCTCCTCAAGGATTTGATTTGAATGAAGGGGTGGGGGCGAAGGAGGGAAGGCCCCTTCTCCAGACTCCAGTGACTCCTGTCGAATCCTCTCATCGTCGTAATCATCTCCATAATCAGTCCCTTGATCTATGCTCTCGGATCGCTCATCAAGACTCATGCTCATTGTGTCTTTTTTATTCAAAGGAGGACGGCTACTAGTACTCGCACTCTGCTCGTCGAGCCTCCTCAACCATTCATCTTTGTCCAAAGAGTTTTGTCTCAAGTCATCATGGCCGAATGGCTTAGCCTCGTCCACAGAATCCATGGATTGAAGGACGCCGGGTTTACTCCCTCGACCGTATGAGTCGTATGGGTAATTATTATAGTCCACAGACTCTTGGGTTTGGAGATTATTGACTTGGTTTATTCTTATTTGTTGCTGGAGCCAATATTCTGCTTCTAAATCCTCAGCATTTTGGCCGTCTGACGCGTTTGACTCGACTGAATCCTTGTGGACGAGGCCATTTGTCTTTGAGGCTTCTGTCGTATACTCTTGTCCTTCAGGCCTGACCTCGCCGACACCATAATCCCCGTAATCTCCTTGTCCCTCGTGATATGGGTCTTCATATTGACCATTCCATTCGTCGTATGGATATTCTTGGGTCTCATCAAATGAGTATCCTTGGTCGAGTTGACCTTGGTTAAGCTGCCCCTGAGTCGGGGGTTGGAGATGAGGGTCTGTTACTGAGGTTTGTGGGTGTGAAAGTGATCCCATCCCGTCCTCTTTGGGCTTGGGTGGCACCTGGTCTTTGTTGATGAGGGGCACGGAGACCCCAGTCTTGGCTGCCGCGTTGGACATGAAGCTTCCAAATTTCGAAAATGAACTGGAAAAGAGGTCCGTCTTTCCTTTGGTGAGTGAAGATAGCTGTGGTAGGGCAGAGGTTAGCCCTGACGTCAGTTTGTTTGCTGCTGCAGCAGCAGCACTTCCTGTCGAACTTGCCGTGGTTCCTGGCGTGGAACCGACTGTCGCTGTCGTGGTGACTGGTTTTGTCCCAAAGAGGCTTGAAAGACCAATTGATGGTGTCGTAGTAGTGATAGTTGGTACGTCTTGTCCCATTGGTTTAGAGGAATAGGAAATGTGATTCGCTTCTTGGTAACTTGTTGACGGGAGTGACGTCGCCCCCGCAGTTGTTGTCATTGCTGGAGGAATCGTGTCAGACTCGAAGGCTGAGCCGTAATGATCTCCCCGTGTGGATGTCTGTCTTCGGAAACTTGATCGGCGGGATATGGACTCAGACTTGTCTAGTTTAGGATGAACGTTGTGGTGGTTGTCAAAGGACGAGAAGTCTTCAGGGTCTTGGTATGCATAATTAAAGTCTTTTTCATCTGTAGGCTGAGAATAAGGGTCGGTGGCCGTAGTACTAGTGGGGATGGGGACTGTAGTCTTTGATATTGGGTCTAAATATCCCTGCGTTTCCTCACTTGCGTCGTACCAGTATCCGTCTTGATCGTAGGACCCATAACTGTCTTGGACAACTGTCTGGTCATCATAAGGTTGCTGATATTGCTCCGACTGCTGGGGTTGAACTGTCCCACTCTTGTAGTAATTGGGATCCTCATATTGCTCGTCATACGGTAACACCGGTTCCTGGTGGACGCTCACTTTAGTGGTTGTGGTGGTAACGGTGGCAGGGACAGTGGGAGCAGAAGCGACAGTCGCCGTAGTATTTATCTGGTCGTAACCAGTAGTAGTAGTTGTAGTGGATGGTGGCAAGTGGTCAGTTTGATGATCGTAATATGAGTAGGCATCTTTTTCTGGTAGGGTTTGATGTGCCTCATCCGAAATGAGATTCCCAGAAGCAGTCTCATCTTGATAGTACGAACTCTGATCGTAGGAAACGTAATTGCCATATCCATCGTAATAACCATAATTTTGCCAATCCTCGTACGCGGCCTGATTTTCATAAGCGTCCACATATTGCTCCGGTTGGTCGGTGCTGGCCGTGGTGGTGGTGATGGTGGGGACGGTTGCATCTCCTCCTCGAAGGGATGATGAAGTTATATGATCCATTTGATGGTGCTTATTGTAATTGGAAGTCTCATAAAAACTGGCATCCTCCTCCAAGTTTCCATATCCGGAAGGATTGATTGACGTAAAATTTGTGGAAGTCGGTTTTTGAGACTGGACGGTAATTGAGGGAGGAGGAGGAGCGATGGACATTTCCTTAACGGTTGATTGGGAGTTGAAGGGGGACAGGGATTCGGCCGGCAATTGACTTTTTCGATTATACTGACTTGGAAGTGATGGAAGCTCTTTACTGGGTTTGGTGGTGGAGTACTGGTCCCTAATGTCGTTTTCCTCTGTCCACGCCTCGTCCACGTAGCTACAAATTTACACATTTTTCAGTAATTGTCATTCCCCAGTCAGGCATTAGGTATTCTATTTCTGTGCCAACCTGGTGTCCTTGTTGTAAGTGTCGTATTCACTTATGTAACCTTGGCCACGCCCATCGTCCTCATATACAGGCTCGTTTGGATAATCACTAGAGTCATAGGGATGAAAACAATTAATTCTCACGTTTGTTTGAATCAATAAGTACCCATTCCTCAGTTACATACATGGAAGGACATTTGCATACTCAAATAAATTGTGGAGGTACATAACTCATGTCTTTACGACTCTTAATATGAATTTTAAGCACGCGATAAAACGAAAGCATTTTGGAACGGATGAAAGCACACCCCGAGGTCAAGTACTTTTAAGACTCGTAAATCACGACCACAATAAATTTGTACCACTCAAAATAATGTACAGTAAAAGGGCTATTTTCAACTATTTTAATTAGTTTTAATGTCATATATACCTATAGTCTTGATTATAGTCATTGTAGACCGACGTATCATGAGCGTTCTGTTGATTGTACGAAGAGTAAGTGTCATTTACATATGGAATGGATTTGGAATTCACGTCTGTAATTTCCTCATCTCCCAAATAATCTCTCGTAGTTCCTCCTCCTCCTCCTTCGTACAGGGAATATTGTCTTTCCATTGTTGGAGTTACACGGCTACTTTCTGTAAAAGAAAAAGAAAAGATTAAGTAATAGAGTGAAAGTTCCTTCTAAAAAAAGTATGAGCTTGTACTTAGGCGCTTGGAGTAGTTATGAGAAGGTTGAGAGTATTGTTGAGCTTCATCATATTCGTCATTATATTGCTGCCTGGTGGTGTTTTCCGGTCTTTTTTGGTCATAGCTGCGGAAAAGAAGAGAAAGTATATAAATTAGGACCCTTGATGGAATTCAAACTAGGGAGCAATTTAAAAGTAATCTTACTCATCCTCCCAAGACCCTCTTCGTCTATATCTCCTGCAAAAATATTATATATGAGCATGAGAACATCTTTGAGAAAGATCATTAAATCCCTTATGCACTTACGACTTATAGTTAGATTGAGGTCTGCTATTGTAATACAGCGGATCAGTCTCCGACTCCCTTCCAACAGGATCGTCCCAGTAGCCTTCTCCAACTTCTCGCAAAGGAGGTGGAACAGCAGTAGTGGAGGTTCGGGCCTTGCCTCCTTGCGTGGGAATGGCTGGAAGTTGCTTTCTCCCTTGGGGCTGGTGATGAGGAGGAGGGTAAGAGGGGTAGTAGGATGATGAAGGATGCTGGGAACCAGAGCCATTGGTCCGGTGGTGATAGTAATCATCTTCATAAGAATTTTCGCGACTTGAATTTAATGATCTTTGCGGTGTGGTTAATTGGTTTGCAGCAGTCAGATATTGGGAAGCGGAAGAATTTGGGTTTTGTCCAATTGGGTAATTGATATCAGAGGTGTAGTCACTATCCTCGGAAACCCCGGCTGTGGTAAAAAGAGAAAGATGTAGAGAGAAAGTTGTTATCAGGGTGAAAGGGTACACCGCACGAAAAGAAAGAAAGTAAGTAAACACTGCCTTAAGCAACAGGATGTGCACATTGGTGGTTCTCTACATTTATATCTAAGTGTTTACTCCGTTAATGATAGGCTTGCCATGCCGTAATTGCTTTAGATAACATCAACATTATAATCCATCATTTACGCCGTAGTAGCGTCTCATGTTTGTAGGAAAGGAAAAAGCGAATGAACTTTTAAGGTTTTCAAAACAAGTTGTGAACATGTCTAATTTTAGAAACCTGTCTTCTTCTTTATTACAATACCCGAAGCATTTTTGGCGCAGAAAGAAAACATATTTTTTAACTGTTTTTCATAATAACAAAAAGTTTTACTACAGACCAAAGTACTTTTCGGTGGGTGGAAGCCTAAGTTTTCCCCAATTTGCGTATAAAATTTATCCTGCACACAGGTTACCTCTCTTTCCTTCTAAGGAGTGTGTATTAAAAGGTGATCACCATCACTTTTATAACCAACAAAAAATGAATTGAAGTATGTGGTGCTTTTCCCTTTTTATTCATTTTTGTGTAGATACCTGCTTTCACTTTCCCTTCATGTGTCCCTGCTCCCTGAGCCTATAAATAATTCAGTTGGAAAAGAGTGGTTGGTATCAGAGAGAGAGAGGAAATTTCTCCCAAACCAACTCATGTGTAATCCAGAGATATCCTATTTGCATTGAAATGGTCCTCAACGGTGAAAGCAACTTCCTTGTTATGCACATACAAAAATATCTACAGAGGTAACTTTTTTTTGAACTTTGACGTTTGACGGGAAAAAAGTGTCGACAAGAGAAACTAGTGCATTCATGTCTTAAAAATACTCGAGAAATGTAAGTTGAAAAAAAGCAAAAATATCATCCTTTTGACAGAAGTAGAGAAGCAAGATTGATCTTTCTGTCATTATTCTCTCCTCTTGCAATTACTTTATTGATTTTTTTCACTCGTAGATCATAACAGGGAAAACATGAAAGAGGAACGCTGTAAACGACAACATGATAGTGATTGATGGCTTTTAAATTTTGGGCAAACACTTATCCCTCGCGGCAAAGTTTTGCACACTATATACTAAACCCTTAATTAATTTATTATTGTAAAACAATTAGAAAATGACTTGTGTGGCACTCACACTCACATTGGACGTAGTACTGATGCTGTCGCCTGGACTGATCCGCTCCCCTAGCCCTATTTTGGTCCAACATTGAGTTGAACATGACTAACTTGCGTTGTAGTTCCACAGCATCATCACATTCCACGTCGCTGGCTATGGTGGTTGGAGAAAGATTCATGAGACAAGATTGATCCAGATGGATTGGGGGATGCGAATAAAATGCCAATGAGGAGAAGACCGGGAGTGTTGACGATGATGGTGTAATGGATTGCGAACAAGTTTCATCATTATTAGATCCCCGTTCGTTCGTTCCAAAAACACAAGTTTTGTTGGAGCCATCATGCAATTGATTCCAGGTGTTTCCATCCGAAGGAGAGGCAAGAGAGAACAAAGAAAAGAACACACAAAGTTAGTGAAAGTGTCAATATGTACAGAAGAGAAGGGAGAGAAGAGGGTAGAGGAAATATGGAGTCACTTTCAAAAGCAATGACGTAAAACAGCACACACTAGCTTAAAATATTTAACTTCATGATGTAGGTAAACTTAACAATTTTGTTATCTACGATGCAACATGGTCTTTTCTCTACTTTACTTTCTCCTCCGCAAACATTCGATAAGAAAGACAAAGATGGAGTAAGGAATTTTTCAATCTTCTACCTCATCTTTTATAAAAAAAAACGTCAAAGAATTCCTGTCAACTTTCTCTCTCCAACAAGCAAAAGGCTTGATACGATGGAATGAACTTTACTTTCTCTAAATTAAAATCAGTCCTTGATCCGAGTGGAGAGAAAGTAAATGGAATTATGGGAAGAGAGTCACTCTGGTACTTGATTAATAATCCCATCACGACCACATTAATAAATTAAATTAAATTAGGAATGTGCACCTGCTGGAGTCCCTTGATGTAGGCATGCATCCTCTCACACTCACTCACTCGCGGAAAGGATTCCTTTTTAGTACCCTCTGAAGATTTCCGGGGCTTACTTTATTATTCGGCAGTTTATATTTTATGACGACATTAATTTTCTACCCGCCTTGAATATAATGATTAAACGATAAAAACTGATGACGTTATGATGGCACAATATGCAGGCTTTAAACTAATGCCCTAAATGACAGCTTAATGTGCTGTACTTAAGCGGAATTTGAATTTCTACAAAAAAAATTCGAGTCGAGAGGTCAAAAGGAACAAACGTGATGTTGACTTCGGACTTCCTACACAGTCAAATTCCACGCGAATATCTGTTCATACATTTCTATAAATCAAACGAATGCAATGCTGAGTTGTTTGTAAATAGCTTTCCCGCTTAGTCAAAGGAAAGAGAAAGCTGACGCACAACATAGCCTCGTGTCGCTTTCACTCATTGTCCTCATCATAACAATCTTCAAAGGGAAAGTGGTCTAGGTTTGGTCGTATTATACAATATAAGTAGAATTCAATGGGAGGGTATGAGTGCATGCAAAGTAAAGTCATGGATGGTGGAGAGAGGAGTTGCCACTAACGTCGGAGTATCTAACTTCCTTACTTTCACTTGGGTTGAAACTTTCACTGGCTTTGTTCTCAAAGTAGGTAAGCTAAAGCGAAGAGCGAAAACCCAGCAATTTTGTTTTTAGTAAGCCACAATAATAAAAAGTACATGCCTGCTGCCTGCAACTTGTTCGCCGCGAATCCGACGAAACCACTTTACTTTGGTTTAATTCACCAAGGCTGTTTAAATCTTTAAAATCAAAAGCGAGAGTCCACATGCAATGCTACGTACGTAACGTAGTCAACAACTTTCTCCTGCAGCAGTACCTCCTCATGCAAGTTTGCATCATTTCTACTATAGCCTTTCCCTTGTATAAACCACGAACGCTACTTAAGTATGCTCTGCCTCTTTTATGTTTCTTTATATACCATTGGATTTTATAGCGTGAGCTGGATATAAAGTAGGTAGGTACCGTAATATGTGAATTGTTCTTTCTGATTTCCACAGTCATTCACCACCGACCAAGCAATTATTCTCTCTCTCGTGTAACGAAGGAACAAAAACATTGTTATTGTACCCATTCCTGGTTTTCATGTAGTGAATAACCTGTAACCTGCTGCTATAATAAGAAAAGATTTGAGTGTACATTACTGCGGTGAAAGTGAGAGTGCATATACCTGTTTCCTTAAACTTTCTCTCATGACTATTGGCTATACCGCTTAAACAACAACAACAAACTTGGAGGAAAGTTTTAAGGAAGGATTAACGTTTATGAGACTATGTAATGTGGCTGTTTCGTAATGGGTTTTGTTACTTTTTTTGACTTCTTAATTGCAAAAACTCTGCACACAAGAACAGGGACTATATAAAGGCAAACTTACCGTAAGGTAGTTCGAATCTTGCATCTATAAGTATGGCGTGTCCTGTTGGTGTTTTGGTCCCGACAACTTCACCTTCCCTCATTACCAACTCCGCTTCCAGAGTTAGCCATTGACCCGTTCCCTCCTGGATAGAAAATGACGTGTTTAGAGTTTCCGACATATAAATTGCTCAAGTGTGAGTTCTTAAGACCCTCTCTCTAATCCTTCCTATAGTTTAATATGCTAGAAAAAATGGACAGTCTATAGGTATTTACAGGTTGTGTAACAACGCAAGTCCATTAACCTAAAAAGTTTGCAGCAATTTGAAAAGTAGAATCAGTTAATCTACCGGAATTTTTAAAAATCTTCCTGCTTTGCTCGGCATGAGAAATGCAAATTCATCCGGTTTCATTATTTCGGTTCTCTAAAGAGAACAATGATTTGACAAAATGTCATCACCAGTCTCAGCCACTGCCACTATATTATGCCGGCATGTCATGTCATGTTCCATGGTGCAAGGTTATATATATCCATGAAACTGGGTGACAGTTGCTTTTCACGGTTCAAAGAAAGTAATGTGACTGCAGTTGTCACGTAGAGAGAACAGAAATGCAAATGTGTGTCAGTCAGTGTGTGACAATGCGAGAGAGAGACAGAGAGATGACGATGGGGAAAGTTTACCACATTTGAATGTTGAATGTCCCGGAGATGTAGCCAATGGTACCCCACAGCTTTGTCCCAGATGACTCCTTTGCTCCATACTTCAATCAGGAGACCAGCGTCCAAATTATTCACCTCACTGGAAACATAATATTTAACATTTCAGTCAGTTTGCATCATCGTCACATTATTTTATTGGCACGAGGTTTGTCACAAAATTGTCACAAGGACAAATGATAATAGGCAGTTCTTCCCTCGTCCTTTAAGTAAGTAACTCTATTTGTCGTTATTTATTGGGTGGAGAGACTAGAGTCATGTCATGTCATCTACCACCACAACATAAATGACATTAAGGTGTGCGAGACTCTGTCTCAATCCAATTATTTCTTAATTAACTTTGGCGCCTCTTCATCAAACAAGGACTCCATGCCATCCTCTCTCTAATTGCATTGCATTGTGCAACTATAAACAATTTCTCTTGACATGACATACTATATTCTTCTATTCTATAAAACCGCAATTTCATTATTTTCTCACCAACCAAGAAACAAGTTTCCTGACAAATATTTCAACAAAAAGTGAGAGAGTGAGCATATTGGCCTTTGTTCAAAGTTATTTAAAAGTTGGGTGTTTACAATTTCCTATCATCATGTTTTGCCATACCCTAATGAAATAAACGAAATGACTTTCTCCTTCATAGAAAGTTTTGGCATACAGTTGAGTTTTGGTGAGGTAGAAAATTAGATTTCGGAGATGAACAATAGTCGTGCGATGCTGATGGTATGATATTTAATTTTGAAAATAGGTTCCTTTGCTTGGGTCGTGCTGTGCCGAGTGTGTAGGTTGTATGGAATTGGGATTGAGGACAGAAAGGTGACAGGGAGTCGTTTGGATGAGACATGACAATTACTTTGTTCAATCTCATTCTGCAACAAAAGAAGAAATCAAAAGCCAAAGCAAGGCAACCATGACCCACACACCACTCCTGACTTTCTCCAGAGTCCAAATTGGACCTTGTTGTTGAGCTACAAGAACAATTCCTGCCTGAGTAAAAGTCAAATCTGTGAGTCTCTACTACACTTGTCCTCCTTAAGTTGGTTACACAGAAGGAGGCAAGCTGTATGGACGGGTGAGAACAATGATAATGTGTAATGTAGCAGCAATTCTAATAAACTGGTTCCAATTTCTTCTTGGAAACATGTTCAGTGTCATATGTATTTCCTCCTTGCTGATTCGAATCTCCACACCAAAGCCATCACATTTAAGATGCCTCTCGCTTGAATTGTTTGAATGGGATGTATGTTATTGCAAATTTTTATGTCTTTCTTGTTGCTTTCTCCACATTTCCTTTATGCCCTATACTACTGCAACAATTTTATTTCATCTCACTTCCTTTGAGTCAGTGTGTAACAAGTAGAAAGTATAGAAATTTGCAGACTTTTGTGACTTGTAGCACCAGCTGCATGCAGGTTTAGAGACAATACAAAGAGAAGTGAGTGTGTCAGGGTCATTGCAGTTGCAAAAAGGAACTACAACTACCCACGCTCTCGTCTCTTTTTAACACACTGATCTACTTACTTACATTTTTCCTCGCTCTCTCTCGCTCTGGCTTATCTGGGAGAAAGTCGACTATTCGTTTAGCTCAAGTCAACTTTATCTGTCACCAAATCAGCAATCTTCTTTCCTCCTAACAACCGTCTTCATAATAATCATCATCCTCCAGTCCTAAATCCCCTATATATACGTAGTGTGTGCATGTGAGGGGACAGTAAGTAGCCTTACCCCTTCCTGTGCAATTTTGTTCTCTGTCCTCTCTTGCAGAATGCAGAGTAGAGAAAAGAGATAAATTGTTTGCAGAACTTTTACCCAATGAAAGAGTGAAGGTATGTAACGTAATGTAGTAGAAGGTCATGAAAATGCAGTAAACCAAACACGAACGAGGGTGCTTTTATCTCTTCATCTCTTGATTCAAAGCGATAGAAAAAGTTGTTACTTTCTGTCTTTGCTTAAATGATTGAAATCATTACGTCATGAAAGTCAGAGCGACTTTTTGCGGAGTGAAATGGGTAGTTGAGTTAATTAGTTGTTCGCAACCTCCCATTTCATTACATTAGATGGAACTTCCGTTGGAAGAGGAAAAGCAGAGCTCTCTTCTCTGACATTTTGTCTCCCTAAAACACTAAAGACCTTGGACAAAACAATGCCAAAACTCAATTAGTGACTACAAACAAAGATGTATCTTGATTGGATTACGTTGTTCAAATAAAACTTTCTCCCATTGTGTTGTGGTTGGTGACAAGCGTCTCTTATTACATTACGCTACTTCTTTCATCTCCCAAATACCTTGTCATGACAGGGAGAAAGTTGCCAGAGGAATTTTTTTACCTCAACAACATGGGAATGCGATTACGTCAATTTCCCCTTGCTTTTGTTTAGTTTAAATGTAACTATTTTCTGTTTGGCTGGAAGTCAATACGCCGTCTGCCCTTGTTAGTGTTTACTTTTGATAAATAAACTACACGATTGGGTAAATATTACTTACAGAAAGAAGCTTTATTTAATCCTAATCTGATTTGCTACATTCTATTTATAACCTAAAGCTGCCTCTCTCTCTGGCATTCAAACGATGCTGTGAGTTTGAAATAAGCCAGGAGGCAATTAATTAGCGTTATTTTAAGCTGACGTAGATGTTACATGTGTATTAAGGATGCCTTATAATCATTTCAGCCACGTTACATTGGTAGCCTCGAAACTTTTTTATATAATTGTTCTGACAACTCTGACCTCAACGTTAGTTGATCTTGATTGAGAGGGGAGATGGATACCGTACAATTATTCAGCTTAGCTTAGTGACACTTTCCCCTGTGCCGAGGTCTTATGTATTTCCAATCTTTAGCTGGAGAAAGTAGAGAGGGAGAAAAAAGTAAACGTACAAATCCTTCAAGGAAATGTCTTCAAAAGGTTCCTATTCCACGTCGTTAATTTGTCTCTTGTTGCACTGCAGAGACTTCGAAGACTCGCTGACAGTTTGGAATTTTGTAATTGCTCTGCAGCGACTGTCCATGAATCAGTCTGACCTTGCTATGTTACATTTAAGTCTATTATTTAGACATTGTGGGGTGCAACAGTAATGGCTGAATTCTCCTAGAAACATTAGTATGCAGAACCCGTATTTGTATATTGTGCAATTATCGCGAGCTTTTGGTGTTGTATTTTGTATCCTCGAGTCTTTCTGAGCGTTAAGAAAGACTGACCTTCACCTTGTTCACTAACAAAGGCAGCCTTGTAAAGAAGGAAGAAGTAGTGTCTAGAGAGAAATCTGTAGTAAAACTTTAATCTACTTGGTTTCCCCTTTTGTCCATGCACCGGAAAGGGAATGAAATATCGTTTTCACTTACTACAGTTACAAAAGCTCGCTCATGAAAGTTAGGTTAGTAAGCTCAGAGTTTAAGCTCTTTAAACTATTAAGTTTACTAATTTAGCTATAAAGTTTGTAGCTTTGTGTTTACTTTTCTCAAACAACCGGAAATAAATTACGTATTACAACGCTTATACGATCTATTTTAATCTAATTTCATTTAGCCAAAAGACAGATTCACAGGTAACACTTTAGTGACTTATATATGGATGACAGAATGCAGTGTTTAGAATTGATTGCTTAATCCCTTTATCTACATTCAAGGAAAGTATTGGATGTATATCTAAGTAATGGTGAGAAGAAAAATCGTGTGGGAGAGACCAAATGGCACCAATTCCCCCAGCTTGAGGATGCTTGGCAACATCCGGTTTACTATACTATAGTCGATGAAGAAAGAGAGAGAGAGAGAGAGAGAGACAGGAAAGATAAGTACATGGGAGGATTTGATACGCCAATTTTACCACCACTTACGACTTCCACGCGGAATGAATGGGTTTCCTCCAGTCAAACTCTCAAGAAAAGAAGCAAGCTGGAGAAAGTGGGCAGAGAGACGTAATCACCAACAACGTGATTCACATCCACCACTTGCCATTCGCTCCACTCTTCCTACTTTTGGGACGAGTCAAGAGTAAAGTGGAACAAACGGCCAAGAAGTAAAGTTGCTCTTTTTGGTTTGGTATTGGTTTTACGTATCTTTGTTGTTAGCACAAAATAGCCAATGCCAAAGGGTGATTTAACAAAGGAAGAGAGAAGATCGGACAACTTCAATTGAATTCAACCCAACAGCCTCTCTCTTCTACTTTTAGATATTTATCACGAACGGAACGAGAGAAACGAGACCCCTGGACAAAAGGAATGCCAGACGATATTGATAAGAAAGGCGATCTCATCGGAAGTGACGCAAGAACTTCCGATTCTGTTATGTTATGTTGTGATTGATTCCATTCAATTCAATATTTCACAAGACGAGTATTAGATCACCTCTGAGATTTTTTATGTAAGACTGTGATCGAAGGGACCTTGAGAATTGAAAAGGGCAGCAGCATTTATATTTAAAAATTCAACGTGTATCTCTCCGTCTACTCCCTCCTGCTCAATTCAAGGTAAGAATCTTGGAGGTAGAAATAAAAGAAACCTCTCGACTTTCTCCTTCCCTCAAGATTGGATGGATGCTACTCACACACACACATCCTTTCGAATCGTTCCCAATAAATCAAGCCACTTATTTATGACCGCGCCGAGATTATTTTTCGATACAGTTTTTCCATTCAATCGCAACTTTAATGGACCCATCACAAAATCCAAACCCAACTAAAACTTAACTTTTAGTTGGATGGAGAAAGTTAGGACTTTGTCTTGACATGACATGACATTAGAGGCTGTTGTAAATAATTCAAAGCCATTCGCCTCTCTGTTGTGATAAAGGAAGTGGGATGAAAGTTCACTTGAATGAATGAATGAGCCCCCTCCTACAATCACAGAGACAACCTCTTCAAAACTCGATATATTTTCCTCCAGGAAGAAAGAAAGAAAGAATGATCTCAAATCTCCAAAGGCCCAATTTGCATGCATGCTTTAAAATTATGGCACGTTTCACCAAACATGATTACGACTGATGAACCAAAACCATATCTAACTGCGCACCACCTGCCACACCATCCATCCATCGTATCAGGACTTTTCATATCACGTTGTTCGCCAATTTTTCCATTTTTTTTGGTTGAAGAAAGGCTGCATTGAAAATGCATTCATAGACCCTTCCCAGGCCCCTCCACACATAGATAATGTAATAATATGATGATGATGTGGAGAAAGAAGGAGGACATAAAATAGCGGGGATACCACAAGGCACTAGAAACGGAAATGAGAAATCCCTATCGTCCTGTCTGTGTGTGAAGTAAAGGCCGGGATGGGCAGAGGGAGAAAACGAGAAGAAGAATCCTCCTTTCTCCATTTGCCATTACCAGGGCAGAAGAGAGAAACTCACAAGAGTCCAGATGACTTTCTAATACTCCTCTACCACTATTTCGCTTTTTCACTAACCCAATTTTCATCCCGTCCATATAACTAGGTTACCTATACCTACCTACCCACCGCCGTTATGTGGCCGTCGTTCCAGTTTCTTCTTCAGTTTTGCGACTGTAGTAACCGTAACCGTAGTCATTTCACCTCATTGTTTTGTTAGTCAGCACTTTCTCGAGAGGGGCTAGGTTACACCTTCTAATACATTCAGCTCAACGACGTGGCAGACTTAAGATACTTTCTACACAGATCCCTATCTTTTATCTGTTGCCCTATATTTTGTTGCATAATAATATCATGTTTTTGAGCAGTGCCAAATTTGGTTCATGTCAAGCTAAACTAAATGTCTAGAATGGAGTGCATTCCTTCTTGTGAAGAAAAGACCAATGCCATGGCAAAATGCGTCGCAGATGTTTAAATTTTTGACCTTGTTGAATCTGCCATGAACCAATTTCACCAATCCTTCAAAATTGGATTCATCCGTGTGATCCCAATAAGAAAAAGAATAAAAGAGAGCATGGGGCACTTTAATAAGAAGTACTTAGGCAGAGGATGTGGTTTGGAGAAAAGCCTTCATCTCCTCTTATGACTCGACAATTTAACCAACTTTTTTGTTGCTGAATGACAAAGTATCCCATTCAAAGATCAATAATCGTTCCTTTAACTTCCATTTATTTGAATCCTTTACCCCAATCGAGTATGACATGACATGCTTTTTAACTCATGAAAAAGGAAAGAAAGTAAAACTTTATTTGATGAATTTTAATCGTTATAGTCACCAGGTTTGTTCAACCCTTTAGACACAATAGAGAGGAACGGATGCAAGCCATAAAAGAATGTGTAGAAAAAGAAATGACTGGATTGTTAAACGGACTGTGGAAGGTATTTTTACCATCACTTTAACAACGAGAGAGTCGAGTCACGAAACAGAAAAATCAGTTCTCAAAAAAAGTTAGGTTCCTTCTTTTATCGAGCAACCTTGAAAGAAATGGATTAACTCCACAAACTCCACTTCAGCATTCAAGGCAGGGAGCTTAACATGCGGTGAAGAGGGAAAGTAGAGAGAAGGGAGAAAGACATGAATCTTATCCTGTTGAAAGTGAGTCAACGATCCATATCCAACATTGTGACAGTGGCTATTGTTCTCTGTAAACTCACAACTTTCTCCAGGTCTGTAAAATGTAAGTCAGATGCCACCTCCACAGACACAAAGGCACACGTTTCAGTCAGTTTCCATAGCAGCGGCATTTCTTAGTCAATGAACAAATTGAAATTGATGGTAGGTTGTGTGGGGAAAACCTGACAATTTATTTTATCCACACCACGCGACACATCGTCGTCAATTGAGTCATCTATCCTTCGTTAGCATTTTAGACGGACAGGTTTGCGTTTTAGATGATGAAAAATTTGGAAAGGTTTGTTGTTGATCATTCTTCCTTTGAAATCCATAAATTCTTCATGACTTTATCAAGTTGGTGTAACCGCTTGGATTAGAGCAATGAATAATTTTCTTTTGATTACATTCCGGGAGATGGATTGACAATAACCCTGATTTCTACATAGGGTGTAGTCAACTGCATAACTATGTTTTATAATAGTTTACTAATAAACAAACCGTGCGATGAGATGAAGGTTTTTGGGGCGAAAAAACAAACACATCATGCATAAAACAGACTGTACAAACAAACTACCTCTCGTCGGAACAGGAACGGCATAAAATCTAACATGCGGACCTTGTTTAAGGTTACTATCCGCTAAAAAGTATTGGAGGTAAAATTATATTTTCAATGTCTAGGAAGAGTATGGATTTATCTGTTAAAATCGATTGTTTGCTTGTTATCCGACCAATGTCAATGTGAAATGCCTGATGCTCAACTTAACCAGTTCAGTGCATGAATTCAATCAAGATAGGGTCCGAATCCGAATAAATCCCTCGTAAGAATGGAGAGAGTGAGAGACCTTGACGCCACATATTTTCCCACATTCCAGCACGCAAATATAAGTCTCAAGCATAGAAAAACCAAACTAATTGCATGCAATTTGAATTCACTACATACAATACCGAACAATGGCAACAGCCAAATGCAGTAAAGCGTCCCAATCCCAAGGTTAGATATGAATTTGGGAAAAGTGCGGAGCTAAAAATAGTTTAAATTAGAGAGCTTGCAAATTTCATTATTCCACAGTAATGATCTCCAAGAATCAACAACTTTTGTAACTTGGGATCTCAGCTTTCTCATAGTAGATGTAGGATAGGATGGTATATTAGGAGGAAATTGGAAAGTAATTAATGTCAAAAGGAAAAGGGCAGAGCAATTTCCTCGATATCATGAAGAAATGGAACCCAAGTTAAAGTTCTGTCTAAGAGCTCCTATTATTAGAGAGCACTCCTGATTCTCAGTTCCTAAAGTGAGAGGGCTATTATTTAGAGAAAGTCAAAGCTATGTTTTTAGATGACTTTGATAAGTAAAAGAAAGATAATTACAGTTGTCTGAATAGGAATTTCTAATAAAATTCAAAATGTCAAATTAAGCTACAGAACCTTTTTTCATACTTTACTTTTTTCCCAATTTTTTCAGTTCTTTAAGTGGAATTTTTTTTGCACTAGGGTTGGAAATGGAAAGCAGATTTATATTTGGAGCATGACCCAACACTAATTCTTTATTCTCTTAGGCAAGGAGAAAATTGCAAAATCTTTGAGAAAAGAATAATATACCCTTTGACTCCTGGTGCTTAAAGTTAAACCGTCCCTGTAGCCCAGTTATGACTAATTATAATGCGAAGCCAGAGGGAAACTGTGAAATGGAGATGAGCGACGGTGTAATGTTGCTGCAGCCAGGAGCGGTTTGGTGCGGTGGTGTAAAGAGGGATTACGAGAGAGCCATAAAATATAAGATAAAGAATGAGGAGAAAGCAAAAGCTACACACCTACTCAACTTGCACTGCTCAGGGATTAAAATCAACAAGAGGAGGACGTGATTTGCGAGCAGAAATTGTAAGAAAATAAGAAGAAGTAGAAGAAAAGCGTGGCTGAATCGTCTTGATATTCAAGTAGGATCAGTGAAATGTTAAATGTTGAATTGAGTAAGTACCCGTCCCTGTTCCCTGCCTCTACCTCTTGAACGTGTCCTTCCGTTCTTAACTGACGAAGAGTGAATGGAATATAAGACGAAGCAGAAAGTTGCCATTCCCAGTGTAAAATATCATTTTTCCCAAGGCAACTTTCTTCTCAGAGATATTTCCTTTCCTAGCATTGGCCTTGCTACATGCAACACGCTTCGCTACACCATATCAGACACATACAACAGAACAAGAATTATTATCCTCTTACAAGAGCACTTGAGTTGAGATGAGAATGAGATTCTCTTTCCCAGATGGAGAATTAAGCTTGTGGCTTTCTTCTTTTGTTGCACCGCACTGCTTTCAATTTATATGGAAGAAAAAGAAGAATTGGCATTTTTTTGCGAATCCCCATACTTAGATATGTGATACTTTGTGAAAAGAATTCCTTTTACATA
>JAQIWU010000770.1:0-21853 GCA_034696445.1 Isotomiella minor | reverse complement strand
ATATCCAAAATCAAACACTTTGGTAGCACCGTTCAAGAAACGAGGGGGTACTACGACCATCCCCCAAACAAAATTTAACAATCACGTTGCGCAACACAGGGTAAGTGTAGAGCACACTATTGGTTATTTGAAAGGTAGATTTCAATCCCTTAAAGAAATAAGGATTATGATCAATGACAATGGTCACAAAGACTGTTGTAAGTGGATTAAGGCCTGCGCCGTTCTTCACAACATGCTAATTGCATCAGATCCGTGGACAAAGGACACTGATCCCTTCGACCCTGATCAAGACGACGCGAGGGATGATGAAGATCCAACAGAAAATGACATTGTGGACGTTGTATTTTCCGAAGCAGAGGCTGGCAACCGAAAAAGAGAGGCTCTGCTGCAAATTGTGTTAACTATGCTCTAGTTTATTCATAAAATGTAATTTATTCAGCTTATATTTTGACAAAGTAAAGTTGCTGTTTGTATCCTACATAACAGGGCATTCAAAATTAGGAATTAGAATGGAAAGAGTGAAATTATGATTAAATCTTGATTGGTACATCTAGGTTTACCCAATGAATATAAAGTTGATGAACAAATTTGTGCTTATGTAAAATAGAAATACTGACATCACTTATACAATCCACCAATGACCTAACATTGCTTTCTAATTAGACAGGTTGTTTTATAATTAGATTTGAACAAAAGTGATGTGGAATTTGACATTAATAATGAAATACTTCTTACTTTTTGGGAATTACAATTGTCCAGCATTAATTCTTTCTTCAGTAATAAACTATAACTGTCGTAAACATTATAGGGCTTCTAAAAAGAAAGTCAACTTCAATTTGTATAGCTCAATAATAAAAATAACAAATTAAATAACTTGCTTTTCAATACTTATTATTATCGGTACTTATGATTATAATGCTACCTTTTTCTTTGAATTGTCATATTTGTTTAGTTTTACCGATTAGGAAGACAAAGTACTAAGTATCAAGCGATTGTAACGAAGCAACGACGAAGAGATAAAGTAACCGTTACTGCTGCGAAGTGGATTGTCCTCCTCCTTGGAGTTTCTTCATTTCAAGCTCCAACTCCATCTTTCTTATTTCAAGCTTCAGCACGTCAGCCTTGGAGTTAATTTCGGCCAACTTCACTTCCTTATCATTCTGTACCTTCTGTTCTTCCATTGTCAGCTTTCTATCTTCCAAATCATACTGATATGTCATCTTAAAACGAAACAAAGTTTAGATCGTGGTAAATGTAATCATAATAATATGGTAGTACCTTTATTTCTTCCAATGTCAGCTTTTGCTGACTTTCGTCTTTCTCGTGAGCAAACTTTTCTTTATCAAGTTTGATCCTTTTGCAGTTGTACTGTTCCGCTTTCTCCTGTTTTTCTTTCATAATACTTGCGAAAGTTCCCGCAGCGCCACCCTTTCCCGATTTACTTGCTTGAATGGGACTGACTTTTACTCCTGCCAACGTCTTCTTAACAAAGGCGTTCATCCGTCGCCCTTCCTCTGCCATCTTCTCTTCCGATTCTGTCTTCTTCTCCGCGGCCTTCCGGGCATCACTTCTTGCTTTCAGCCTTTTCTTGAGGTCTTCTGAGAGTTTGGGCTCATTTCCGTCTTCGTCATCGCTACCTTCTTTTTCCACATCGAGACCAATTTCCGGACTGTCATCATCTATGTCACTCCCAACTTCAATCAAGTCCTTCTCTCCATCAGCAGGATTCTGCAATTAATCCAGACAAATATTATTGTCAGAATAAAATTGGCTAATGAATACTTGACAATGAATTGACCGAACAAAACACACCTCTTCCACGGACAATGTCCCCACCTGTCCAAAACCTGTAGTCTCCTCCACGTGTGGAGGAACAAGATTCGGGCGGGTCCCCATCACTTCCTCCAGCTTGTCGAAGTAGTGACACTTTTTTGTTGCCCAAGCTATTTAAGAATGAATACAGACGTTAAAAGTGGTACTTTGTAAATGGTTATAGAAATGTACTTACTTGATAGTGATTTATCTTTTTCTGGGTCAATTCCAAAACCAGAGTCAATCAGCTTTTTCTTCACTTCTTGATAGAGGTCGATGAATCGGTCAAATCCATTCCTCATTTGCTTTGCGTTCACGTTATCAAAAGACAGAGCAGTCTTCATATTCGCCAAAAACTCAGTCCGGTTTCCTATCTACAGAAATATTTTGTATCACATACCGATACTCGTAATTATAATTAAATTCAAACTATACAAACCTTGTACTTCGAGTAATGGTCCGTGACATATTCCGCCATTCTTGTCTTCATGTCAGCGGTCCACGTGACTCTAACCACGGCCACAGGTGCAGAAGCCTTTTCAGTACCCTTGGTGGGAGGTTTGGCTGCAGGTGCCTCCAGCAGATTCACGTCACTTTGAGCAGTCTTTTTAGCTACCTTGGTCTTTCTGCCAATAACGACGTCAATTACACTTGTCCCTTCCATGTCACTTTTTGTTTAGCAAATAATTGAACACTTTTATACGTGTGGTTGGTGGGAGGCTAGGAAGGAAGTAGATGAACTTTAGTTGTTTGTGTTATATATAGTGGTGGTGATAATTGAAGAATTAGATGCAGTCAATAAGTCCAATTAGCTCAATAAATTAGGGATTTATGTGTTTAAATGGTTGAAAGAAACCTAATTTAAAGCAGTTTTAGAACAAACGTATGGGGCAGTTATTTGGTTGTTGTTGGGCTTGATCTGTGAATGAGAAGAAAAGTGAGGGAAAAAGATAGAAAAAGTAAGCGTGTGGCTTCTTTTTTTTCTCCCGGTAAAAAGAAGGAGAATTTTGAGAATTGAGAACCCTCCGGCAGTTTGGGCGGAGAAAATATGAGAATGAGAAGAATGAGAACGAAAAGTATGCTTGAATGAAAGGTGCTATTAAGACGATTGAAAGAAGTAAAAGTAAACTATCCCTTTTGCTGTGACGAAAAGAAACAAATTGGTGCAGTTTTAAGACAGCTTTTATTTTTAAGATGAAGATATGATACGACCGTCAACTTTGATGGGGAACTGTGAGACAAAGTGTTTTGGAGATGGTAATTGTAGCTTAATTGATACCATTATCAGGTACCTGGGTTTGACATTTCCCTATCTCTGACCGAAGAACAAACCTTGAACCTATTAAGTGTTTTAGAAACAGGTTATGTGTATGTTAAAGTACCCCAGAAGAAACTCCATCCTTCAAGATGTCTGGGTTCATATCATATCATATCATGTCGCATATTCATGTCAAGTCCAATTATGGGAAACAGCTACAATTTACAAATCTTGTTATTTGCTCTATTATCTAATTTGCCAGTTACAGTTTTGGAAAAATATGATTACCACATCTTTGACTAGCTTTTGCTCTTAGCTTTTTAACAAAAATGCAGTCTCCTCTCGCCCCATAAAGAATCCATCTACTCATTCAGAAAAGAAGAATCTAAGATCGTGATCGAGTTCCTCTCATCCCATTTAGCCAGGTTAAAAAAGTTAGTTACGTAGAGAAGATTCGTTGCACCAACTTAGGTATACAAAGAAAGGAGACGTGGATTTAAATTTAACGAATCAATTCATCAGATTCTATGATGATAATAATAAAATATTTCGCCAACTAGACTAACCTACCTACACCTGCTAGAGAGACTCTTTTTCTTTGTATTTAGAAGAAGGAAAAGGCACGTTTCTCCTTTCATCTTTTTATACATTTTATCCCACAAAGAAAAGAAAAAAAGTCGGTTGTGTTAGATTTACATTTAACATTTTATTTTTTATGTAGTAAAAAAAAGTGCGAAAAGAAAAACTACACACATACACACACACCAGCTTTCATGATTTCGATTAAGAAGCCTTGAGGAGAATCATCAATAGTCAATAGTGTGGGTGGCATTTTTCTTTTTCGGTGAAAGATCGATACTGTAGGATCTCTTCTACAGTAGGTCACTTCACTTGGTGCTAAGTTTACGGTATCCAATTCTGCCTCATTTCTATAAAAGAAGAGAAGGCAATCTATTGAAAGTCTTCAATAGATTTCAATAAAGAATTGCCAACAATAATGAGATGGGAAACATGAATTCAATTGAGCCGATCTGAATTAAATTGATTGAAAAGAAGAAGAATCGGGTGCTGCCTTGCCTTGCTTGGCTGCTCTATATATTTCATTTCTATATCTTCTGTGGTTTGGAAGAAGAAAAGAATAGTGGACAAAAAAATTGTGCAAAATGCATGCAATGTTAGTTTTTAAGAATAGATGAGTGGAGAAAAGATTTTGGTTCCCAGAAGAAGATCTTCATTTTCATATCATCGTCCTCACCTTTTTATCCTAATTTTTTGAGCACTCTTTGACACATTTATTAGTAGAAAGTCGATCTTCTTCATGCATCAATTATTAAAAATTCGCAGGCTATAGATTCTATATCTCTCATGAGAATTAGAACTTTATTTTTACACCAATCTCAAACTACCCCAAAACTGTTTTTCTTGTATAACTTCTGTTTTCTCTTCTCTCTCGGACCACATGCCTACAATTTTGACTCAAAAGAAGCAGGTTTCAATTAGAAATTATAAAAGCAAAGCTCAATACTAAATTGAGAGATTTTTCTTTACAACGGCACCCCCTAAATAAATTGAATTGGATTTAAAGACTCATCTCTTTATTCATCTTTCAATTGATTGAATAGAGTTAGACCGCAAAGCAACGCAACAACTGGCCCGCATTCATTTCTTCTATTCAAACATCGTTAAAAAGTCGGTTGGTTTGCATTACCGCATTACTTTCTTTCTTTCATTTAATTGCGGATTGCGGCCACCCAACAACAACTGCACTTTTGTCGATTTCATAATGAGAAGAGAGAAGACCAGTAGATTTGATACGGGGTAATGGGAGACATTATTGTCTTGAAATTAATAGCTTGCAGCGAAGATGTGCAATAATTTCATAAATGTTTAATCTCTTCCAAAACGTGTCTTTTCACAAAGCAAGGATTCAACACGTCGAAAGACAAAGTCGTAATAAAATTATATACCTACACACTTTTAATAGCATAGGAACTGATTAAAACACAATAGTATTTGTAATAGAGCACCACATACACACATACGCACCTGTCTATTCGTGTGTGGAGGACTAGAACTAATTACAGAAATATTTAGCTTCTGCAAGAAGAAAGCTGCGAAAAAGTAGTGTCATCACATTCCATTTCACATCGTGGCACATATCACGTCACTGTATCTGTCAATCAAACTGAAGAAAACGAATGAAATTGGGATACAGTGTTAGAAGAAAAGTATAGACAGCAACAATTAAAAGTTAAAGTGTTTAAAATCAGTCTAGGTATCTATGTATAAAATCTAATCACGTTGGTCCCTGTCTCACATCATTACCAGAAAGCGGCATGTATCCTCTTCTCTTCTCCCTCAACCAAATGTCAAAAACCGAGACGAGAATAAATAACCGTTCAGTTTTGAAATGAAGAGTTCTGAGGATGACAAAGCATTATTTGGATCCTTGACAAATTCCGTGGCGAAATCGACGCACTCAATCAAATCGTTATGTTGACGGTAGAGTTTTAGGTTTTCCAACTTCTCAAGACACGGTTGCACTTCGGGATGTGGTTTTATTGTACTGAAATGAAATGAGAAACTCAATTATGTTATAAATGCGTAAAAAATTTGAGTGAAAGTGAAATTGGGTTTCTTGAGAAAAAAACTTAGAGTAATAAGTTACGCACCTTTCATTCAAAGTCTGTAAAAAATGTCCTTCAGATCCTGGGTCTATCCGTACTTCGCCTGAAACCGGTATTTGTGCATAAATAAAAGTTGCAAGACATTTTGCAAACAGTCTTCCCCTAAAAACAGAATAGACGTACGTTAATAAGGGTTTCTTTTTTAGTCTTTGGATTGATCTTACTTGGTACTTAGTTGGGACGACTTTCCAATTCCTAAGGCACCCAGGAGGCCCCATCCTTGCTTATCTTCCCCAACCGCTGATGCATGTTGTGCCAAATTTTGCAAAAATTTCTTCCCATGCTTCAAAACAACCTCATTCTTCTTTGGCTTCTCGCTGTTTGCTTCTATGAATAACTGAATGACAACCTTCAAGATTTCACAGTAAATCAAGGGGAGGCTTTCTTCATTTGTATCCCTGAAAATGGCACACATTATGCGTCATTAGTGGAAGTAATGGATGGTGAAATCTTGATGTAGCCTACCTTGGCTTTATATTTTTCAGTAGGTCAAGAAAAAAACCGATAGTGTCCACTCCCCCTTCAATCAGTTTAGAAAATCGTCTCAATAACAAGCTGTACAGTATGAGGTAATGTCCATCTTTAGACGATATGTCAAAGAAATTGTTGAATTCTTCGGGATTCACCACCGTCACTTCACGTATACACGACCATGACGTATCTACAAGAAGATGTAACGTGGGTTAAACAAATGTGGTTTAGTTCTATAATAATTTGTAGCAAACCTGGATATGTGAAGCACAGTTCAATGAGAATTTCCAGTAGTGGACAAACTATGTAGGGCCGCACTATCACGCTGCAGCTTAACTGAATCATGACGATAAGATAGGCAAAAGAATGACTTTCTTTTTCATCATTGCACCACCCGAGAAAAGCATTTCTTGCAATTGTGGATAGCGTGTGATTTGACATCAAATTGATCAATTCCTTCAGGTGAGACATAAAAAAGTCGGGTGACTGGTCTGGAAAATGGATAGAGTTAGTTAATCTTACTTAAAGGTTCACTTATGCTCAACATACTTTCTCGTTTAACAGAAGTTGCCACTTCAGACAATAGATTTCTAATGGCATCTTCAAAAAGCTTCGGCTGAGTCTCCAGCAAATTTTTGTGCTTCGTTGATGCACTCAAAATTAAACGGACATAGGAGCGGACGAAAAAGAATCTCTTTGCTGTCAGCTCCAGAGAGTTGCAGGACAATGTTGAACCTGAATGTTCTGTAGGAATTGTCCCATACCCACATGCGGTTTCCAAAAGCCTTAACAAAGCCTTGTCCATTCGGTGACTGCTCCCTTCGATGACGAGTACCACCCGAGGATCAATGCTCATGACCAACCAGTTCAAAATTGGTTCAAGATTGTTGGGAGAAATGACGTGCCAATTCATCTTGGTTTCAGCGACTTCCATGACTTTCATCCAAGTAGGGGACTAAAAGGATAAAGTAGTCAGTTTCTTCCATCATTAAATATTAGAGTAGTCTCAAGTACCTCTCTTGCAACAGGATCATTTCCCAATCTCACTGTCAAATTCAGCAACATTGCGTAGCCTTTTCCAATGGACCTTGGGTTCAGATTTTCAGCCCATTTCAACCACGAGATTTGGGCAAAGACGATGCTCAAGAAGCTGTGCGAGGCTGGCAAGAATTTTTCCACGACCTAAATTAAGTCGCATGAAGAAATCAACAAAAAACATAAAAGACTGAGTTCTCACCTTGCACATTAATTCCACATCTGCAAATGATGGCCAAAACATGGCCCACGGAATGCTGACGAAACAATTGTGGACAACACCTACCACGTGCTCTTTGACTCCAATTAAAGCAAAGTTGTCCACATAGAAGTTCCACAAATACGAAAATATTATAGAGTTTCCTAAAAGTTTAAATCGAAAATTAGATTACGCTTAAGCTGACATGAATACGCGATGTGTACCTGGAAGAGTCTCCACCAGAAACATTACACAGTCGGTAAAGTCGTTTACAACAATCATGGCATGCTCAGCATCGCTGGAAATCCAAGGTTGAAGAACATTAGTCGCGTCAAAATTCATGTGCTGAATCCATTGGGAGCATTTTTCCTGAATGAACTTTTGATTGTAAGGTAATATCCAAGGCGCGTACAAGTCCTTCAGCAGGGGCCATACGGCATCTGCAACTTTAGTTTAAAACATCAACATTAAAATCAAAGTAAAGTAATGAATCGAAAAAAACTTACTATTTTGAGACAAAATTCCCTTTGAATTTTTTAATGTGTAAGCAATCACGCTGTATCCAATCATTTGCAGAAAACAGGAAATCGGCTCAATGTAACTTCGATACTTGGAAAATAATCCATAAAGTCCATTAGCAAGTCTCTCTTCGGTGAAACGACGGGAAAGGAATTTGCTTGTCTCCAATACTTCCTGGAATGCCAAAACACTTGCTTCTGTTGCAAATCTTTTGGCTTCTCGTTTCCGCATAAAAGGATCCATCCCAATTGAAAACCGAATGCAATTTTTGCTAAGCTCGTTCATGAAGTCGTACCACAGTTGGGGAGACACTTTATTCTGTTCAGACCCTTCCAGGAGTAGAGCCAGGATTTCTCCGTAAGACTGTGGAAAGTCGAAAGACAAGAGGCTCCTTAAATGGTCTCTGTACGTGTCGTGAACCATAAGTCTTTCTTCATCTGGAGAAAATCCGTCCGCCAGAAGGGCTTTCCAGATTATTTGAATTAGCTGCGATCTTTCATTCATTTTAGGCCGAGTTTCTCTTAACCATTTGTGTACATTGAACTGAAACAGGACAATAATGCATTTTGAAGGCAATTTTTATTAGGTAACAGTGCTTTCCCTCACCTTTGTCAATATGACAAACGCCAAGTCCACATGCCTCCTTGGGATTGATGATACTTCCTTGTAAACGTCGATAAGCATAGGGGGTGAGCAAGCTGCCAGGTTCATGTGAGGTGCGAGAGATCCAATCAACTTAGAATTCTGAATTGCAGTCGTGACCAAACGATGACATTGATTTGGAAGACTGGCGACAAATTCGTTTCCTAAGACCTCAAGTAATGAGGAGAATAGTTGGCGAGTTGGAGGGTAGAAATCCAAATTATCACTGACTAAAGTAGTGGCGAAATAGAACAACTCTGATCCGACGTTGCAAACTTTTACCCTTTCATTTCCATCCGATGAAGCAAGACGATGATGGAGAACCAAGTTCCTAAAATATTCTTGTCAGTTTTTCCTTACATATCTACTACATTTTAAAAGTGTATCGTACGTAATAAAGTCTTCAATAAAGACAGCAGCAACGCACACACTTCTTGGAGGAGGCTTTGTCCCCTTTTCATCCAGTAAAGTTTGGTACTCGGTGCGATTTTGATGAATTTGATGTCCCAACGCTTCATTCAACTTGGCTTCGGTGTACTACGAAAGACAAATAACATAACTTCCAGAGAAAACAACGTTTGGATGTTTCATATTTACCTTGAATCTAATTTGTGCAGGTTGAGAACAATTTTCCCAACCTTTTCCTCCACCGCGACCACTACAGCGTGCATTCACCACCATTTCTGCTTCCTGGTTCAAATACAGTTCTGGAAGGCACTCCCAGTAAGCACAGTTCAGTGCCATCATTTGAGATATTTGAAGTGAAAATGACCTGCAAATAACAAAAAAAATGTAGGAAGTTACGTTAATGCATGAAGTTATGTCGCATACTTTGAAAAATCTTTGAGATTCTTCACATGTAGTTCCAATCCTTGTTTCATTGTTTTGACGTCTACAAACATGGTTTGAACAGGGGAAGGAATGGCCTCTTCAAATACTGGAACAGGAGGAGGTGCCCTTGGCATATCGTAAGATTTAAGTCTCTTCAAAATATCTTCAGCACAATTGGTTGGGGCATGTCCTAGGCTGGAATGTCGCAAGAGTTTATATCCTTCAAACCAATCGCTTCTACAAATGGTGGACATGTAATTTTTAGCCGATGCCCTCTGCTCATGTGAGACTATGTCCAACTCAGCATAGTTGTTCCAAGACGTCTGAGGATAAAGCAGGAGTTCATATCTCATAATTACCATTATGTGTAAGTGTAAGCAAGCTTACCTCTTCACCATCCATGAGTGACAGCAGCATAGTGGGTAAAAATTGTGGGGGTAACGCAGGTAAGTACAATGTTGGTTGGAGTAACTGAATGTCATCAATCCATAGGGCCATTGCATTCGCCAAACTTTACAAATTGAACAAACATAAATTACATCCAATCTATTCAACAATGCATTGCTATAAATGCTAACTTCAATTTATCCGTTAGAAGTTCTTTTACAACCATTGGGTTCTCTGCACAATCCCCCCTTGCTTGTGAATTTTGCTCAAAAGCTTCCAGTTTTCCTTTGCAGTAAGTTTGTAGATCCATCAATTTTCTCCTGGTTTTATTGTAAAAGGATGTGTTAATTATTCCTTCGAAAAATCGGCTTGCGACGCAGCTATAATGGGTAGTTTGGTTTCTGAGAAAAGAAATCGGGGTAAAAGACAAGTCACTTTTGTGGCATTTACACTTACCCCGAAACACGATGAAAATATCTAAGGAAGAACTTTTGCCACACCAAAAATGACAGTTCGTGAGGCAGTGGCAGCTCCAGAGCTAACTGAGCCCAGCGGTAGACTGTAAGGTAATTTGCAGAACCGGAGAACTTGGTGGCATTGGATGCTTTCTATAAATAACATCAAGAGTAATGTAAAATTTTGCATACCGGTACCCCCCAATTCTTATCCTTAACCCTCTTACTTTTACTGCACCATCCACGCTAACTTTGGGGTTGTTCAACTTAACACACAAAGTCCTCCAGAATCCCGAGGTGTTTTCAAGGTCCATTTCAATGCTAAGGATGTAGTACAAAAAATACGGAAGCTGAGCAAATTGTGGATTTGGCAGTAGAGTTGATGAGGAAGATGAGTTCCAAGAAAATAGGGCAGCAATACCAGAATGACTAGTTTGCGGTATATCCTTTAAAAAAATAAATTCCACACTTGTTGAATTTCTTCAGGCTACCAATGCTGACACCGACTCACTTTGTACATTTCCGTAAAATATTGTCTGAAAAAAGCATCACAGTCTTCATTCCCCAAGGACGCCTTGGCAAGAATATCCATGAGATATAAGATCCCCTGATCCTTGTTCCACCCAGGTAAAGAAGTTAAGGCACATGTCCACAACCGCACGATGTCTTTCTCCTCGGTTCCAAACCTGCGGTTGGTAAAAAGTCAACGGTCAAGAAATACATCTGGTCACACTAGATTTCACTCACCTAGAACTGTTTTCAATTTGGGCCGAGATCATTTCTCCCATCAATTTAGTTGTTTCCCCTGGGAAGTCTGTAGTTATTAGGTTCTTGGCCATCCTAATATACGTCATATCTGCAGCCAGCAGCGTTTGCAGAATCACTCGAAACCTGTCAAAATTTCCTTTGATACTATGCAATATTTTGTCGAACAATGTGACATACCTTTCTATTGAATACAGGGTCTCTGGGTCTTCTACAAATAGAGGAACGATAAAGAAAAGTGCGTGTAGGACAAAGTCAAGCTTTCCAAATTGAAGCACGTTTTCAATGAGATCAATGCCTTTGGTGCAAATTAGAGGAACTGAGTGGCCCATTGGAGTCAAGTAAAGTGCCAAGATAGACGCTATTGGATTCTTCTCATCTACCCCTCTTCTGACGCATTCTAATTCCGAGTTTCTATCAAAGGTTGGCAGGGTCTAAAAATGCAGATTAATAAAGTTAGAATGGCAACATACAACAATTTAAAGCTGACTTACGGGTAAGACTTTCTGTATAAAATTTGAAATGCCCTTCTCTCTGTCAAAAGCGTGCAGGTGCAAGCGCTTCAAGACTTCCCAATACCAATTGTTCTGACTTCGATTGAAGAGTGGATTCATTTGCTTCATGCCTTCAGTTATATAATATTGACTCCTTTCCCACTTCGTGTTCGCCTCCATGATAATTAGTGCGACCTAAAATAGAACAATATTTTGTTATTGCTGCAAAATTAAGCAATGCTGCAGACAAATACCTGGTAGTGAACGTCAAAAGACAAAAATAAAACCCCATTCGAATTAAACCCCCAGTTCAAGGACTGAATAACGAATCTGGCAGTTTGACTCTCAATGGAGGACGCTGGGTAATTTACAATTGAGTGCAAAAGCAGCTTCCTGTCGGCCTCGGTGGGGACCCATAGCTCAAATGCTAGTTCTTTGAGAAGATAAAGGGAGAGCTGCAAGAAATTGTGTGTACCTCTACTTAGACAAGCAACAATGGCGGATATCATGAGTGCTTACAGATTCCAATATAGGTAACTTTGCGTTAATCGCGTTTAACAAGGTTGAGATCATTTTCGGATCCTGTCGTGTCAAGTTTCCCAGAAGGTCTTTACAGGTCTTTGAGCAACAGTCTCTTGTCAGGGGACTAATGAATCCAATCTGCACAAAAAAGGCAAATTGGAATTAGAATTCTTTATAAAATGCCCGTAAATAGGACAGCGTCTTACTTGAAACAAGTGGAGCATGACAATTTTAATAAAATCTTTGTCTCGAAGATCCTCCCTCGCAGTGGCCATATTACACAAAGTCGTTAGCAAATAAAAGACATCCGACTCATTCATTGAAATCAGTTCATTTTCAAATTCAGACGATATGTCAATCTCCCTTGAGTCCGTCACAACCCACTTGGTGATGACACAGTAAATATGCCACAACATGTCGGATGTGATCAAATGGTACGGAATAGCAGCCAAGAACTGTAGGGTCCCAATATTCTTTCCGGTAAACAGGACTCCAATCGCACTCCTCATGAAAAGATTGTACTCCTTCAGGATCAGGCTTTCGTTCTGTGAACAGCGTTTCCAATCTTCATTACTGGTTAAGGCCTCTACGTAATCTGTAGTGTATTGAACTGTGTGGAGGATCAACCGACCAATCATTTTGACTAGCTGCCGATATCTGAAAGACACAAGTACAAATTCGATAAGATGTTCTTTCCATGTGGACAATATCCTATCTTACCTATCTGTGTAATACGCGACAAACCCAGTGCCCAAAACATCAACAAATTGTGTCGCAAAGGCCAACAATCTTAACACGTTTCTCTCCGTTGCCAATTTCATGTCCAACACGTCTTCATCGTGAGAATTAGTGATGAGTAGAATCCGACGGAACAAGTCGCTAAAAGGGATCTACATACATACAATTCCAGTCAAAGAAGATCTTCTTGGATAATCTTAATAGGAATACCTGATTTAGTAAACTGACAAGATCGCTTTCTTTAAAGAATGAGACGTCTTCAGGATCATCTTCTCCCTCAGAGTCCACCACGACCCATTGGCTGCTTGACTCTGTCGCGGCTTTGTTGACCCCAGACTCCACATGTTTCAGATATTCATCTCTTTTGGGTACTCGACTCAGCATGGTTCGCAACACAGTCAGAGCGTAGTCCAGGTTCAAGTGGCCAAACCCTTGGGACTGGTTATTGTGATAGTACTCTGGCGAGCTCGGAATGACAATTTTAGGAATCTGAACACAGGAGGCGAGCCTCTTCCCCAACATTCCAGGAGGGCATCGGAGGACATGATTCACAATAAAGAAGTGATCATCCAACGTAGCAATCCGTAGAAGGAGGCCTGTGACTTCAGTCAACCACATCAGACAGTCCCGATGCACTTGAGGATGAGTAGACGTCCGACGTAGGAAAAGGAAGAGGGTGGAAATGCATCTCTTTAACAGTCCGGCACAACCCTGTAAATCCCCTGTTGGATAGCCAGAATAGTACCCTTGGACCTCGAAGCTTTGCAGGTTCATGTGTTTAAACGACTTGGAAAAGAAATGACGAATCTGAGTCTTGCACAGTTCGATTGAGTATGTGAAGAGGGAGAAGGAGTCCTTGACCACTTCTTTGGTCGCCTTCAGGTTCTTGTCTGAAAATAAAGAAGTCAGGGCATAAATACATGCATTGGATAGAAATAGAAGATTAAATCATTACCATAATCAGCATAAACCTGAGGGTCAAACTTGGCTACGAGGAACTGATGGGTGGCCGTCACCCCATTGCCATCCATGCAGGTGGAGGATTGATTCAGCGTTTCGTGGCTGACAGACCAAAGTCGTTTTTCAAGCTCTGTACATTTTTCCTTCAAGTCGTTTAGTGCCTTTTCACACCCTCCGAGTTGACTACAGGCTCTCTGGTAGTTGCAAAGCAGTTCATAGAGTTCGAATCCGTCAAATGAGGATGCCTTTGTGGAATTTAAAAATTCCTGCAGTCTTTCTTCAGCATTTTCCAGAATGATGTTGGAGTACATGTGCTGGATGCTGGAGGTAAGCTCTGACTCTGGAATGGAACACGGTAGGTCGAAGGGCAGGATTGCTTCGTCAACTACGACTTCTTGAGCACTTTTTGTCTTGTCGACGGGACTTTGGATGTTTTCCCACGTGGTTAGTGAGGGAGTCTCTTCAATAATGTGAACACTTGGGTATAAATGCATCGGAGGGGCGAGCGGAGGAGGCACTGAGGCTGATGATTTGTCTTCTACAAAGGCTTCTTCACAAGGGTCCAAGGACAGCGAAGAGAAAGTAGTTGAAAGGCGGGACGAGGATGAAGAGACGCTGACACAGGACTGCTTTTCTGGAGAAGACTGAGGACAAGGCTCCTTGGCTTTACTTTTAATTTCTTCATGTTGATGAAGTTGGTCACCACCCCCTGCTTCTGGAACGAATTGAAAGTCTTCCAACGTAGGTGCGACAGGAACTCCTTCCAACTACCATAAAACAAATAATTTAATGAATGACTTCAATTAATTTGTTCAAACTCACCAATTCTTTTGGAACCTTCTCCTTCTTGGACCTCCTCTCCTTCTTCTTCAGAACACCTTCCTCTTCCATCGTCTAAAAATGACTGAGGATGATGATGACGACGACGACGGTAAGTCTTTTGTCCCTTTCGATTAAAATCTTCAATCAGTTAAATAGTTCATTGTCGTCCTTCTTCGACATCTGAAACAATGAAGAAGTTGCAAACCTGCGTAAAACAAATAGAAAACTGCAATTTCCAATATTTTTTGTAAAGTTAAAAAGATTTTTGAGTGTGCAAAACAAAGGAAAGAGTGGTAAACAAAGTCAGCTGCTTCCAACACACATGACTCGAAGAAGAGCTGCAAATGCGTCTTACGCTACCCCGTTTAACGCCGTAGAAGATTTTTGTCTCACCCGAAAATTCAAGCCAGGTTAAGCTCTATTCGTTTGTCAATATCGGGACTTTCTCTTTTTCTGGACATCTTATCTTATCCCTGATAATTTTCAGGATTTGCAACAAAAAAAACTTATAAAAATGTCCTTTATACCATCACCTATTTTTGTACGCATTCATTCATTGGATTATTTGGGACGGGTTCCATTCTAAAAAGCTACTCGAGTTTTTTAGAGCTTTTTTAGTCACTGGAAATATATAAACGTGAGGAGAGATGAGATGATTCCACGTAACTTTTTACGTAATGTTATAGCCAACTCAACTCAAACTCACCGTGGTTTGTGTGCTAAAACTCACAAGAGTTGGATTTGGATGGAGGATGATGCCTTTGGTTTTGGTAGTTTTTGTAGTGAGTGAGTAAAATGGAGAAACAAGGTGGAAAGAGAATCAGTTCTCTCGTGCCAATGTTAGTGGATTGGAGTGTGTGCATCTCTCTTTTCCCAATCTCCAAACCAAACCAACCCTGTCTCACCAATTTTTTACTTTCTCCAATACAAAATTTCACCTTTCACCCCTTCCTTTCTTAACCTCCTAATACCTAGAAATTAGTAATAATTGTTTGGCCTAACATAAATATCCAACCCAGTTACACCTGCTGCAATTCAACCTAAGTCTCAAATGAAAGTTTGTATTTATAAACCTTAATCAATCAGGTCTTAGTCAGTCATCCGTCATTAATTAAATGTAATTAAATAATTATACCTTTGCCCAGTGAAAGTCACAAATCCAAACTGTACATAAAGTCATATAATTTTTTACGGTGTAAAGAAAGTTCTACTGCTTTAATTTGTACAAGCATGAATAATTAAATGTAATCCTAATCTGTTTAAGTATCATGGAGTTTATTTTTACATGAGACTGAAGAAATATTAAATTACTGTGCCAAATTAGCCTACAAGACGAACAACAGTAAAACTGTTTTGCCATTCTTGCATTCTGCATGCATTTTTGTACAGGTGCAATATAACATAATTGAAAATTAAAAATTTGATTACATTGTGTCTGTGCAGCGATTGTCTCCTTACGAAATAAGTGAAATGTCTGTCAAGTGAAGTGAAGTCACATTAAGAAAACAATGAGACATTGGAGAACATAGTGTGGATTGAAGAAGATAACACTCTCACCTTCAACATTCAAGGTTTTGATTTGATTTGAGTTCTGCGTCGTTTTAAGAATATCAACTTTTGTAAAAATTAAAAGTTATCTTTATTTGTAGTTGAGTTTCAAATTAGATCCAAGAAAAAGTGCAGGATTTATGCCTTTCATTGCTTTCACAAACAAAATCTTCAAGTCAAATCAGCCAAATTGAGAAAGCTGATTGCCACATAATAAATTAAAAGCCAGCCAAAGCATGACAATAAAGCATTAGGTCATTCATTAAGTGAAATTACATTCAATTGGCACGAGTGAACGGACGTGTATAGTGTTTAAAAATTGTTATGACTTTTCCCAGTTTTACTTCTGAAGAAACTGTGATTTCCGCTACCTTAGAAGAAGAACTCGGGTGGTATAAGTGTAGGATTTCATCCCCTTCTTCCAGCAGAAAGAAGAAATGATGGCGAGTGTCAACTCTCTGCTAAAACCTCAACTTCATTGCAACGGGGAGAAGGGAAGTTCGTCAGGAGGAAAGTCGGCCAGGTGCAGGAGAAAACAAGCCGTTCCCAAAAGGAAAAAAGGTTGGTTGACACAAAATCTCTTTTTTTTTCTGATACATTTGTTACAGAGTTCCATTTCATTCGAGTCCAGTCATTCTCATAGGCGTTAAAATGTTCAGCGTTTTTGCGCGGAACTGAACTAATGCAAAAATAGGTCAATTGCAAAAATCATATTGACTTTCCTCGTTTACATTTGACCACGTTAGGTTTCCTCATCATCATTTTTTTAAAGGGTTAAATTGCAACACGAATTATTGAAACTAATTTTAGGTAAACCATCAGTCATCATCACTCGCTACACTACAAAACTGTGTAAAAGTCAAATATTTACAAAGTTAATGCCACGCGAGTGTGTGAGTAGTTGTAATAAAAGGTAAATACTTAAACTCAACTTTCCGTTGTTTACTTGGATTGATCTGATTTTCTATATTAACTCTGAGCCTATATACTCTTTAGTCATGTTATGTTTTTGGTGTTGACACAACGTTGACATTCTAATTTTGAACTCAAATATTGGTTTGTACAGCAGGATTGCATTGGATCGTGAAGACAAAAAGCTATTTTTTTCATATATAAAACAGCTACTTATTTTTTTGGGTGTAAGACTTTCCAACAAATCGTCTCTCAATTATTGGCCTTCTTCTTCTTTCATCCCTTAATACTTTCTTTTAAACATTTCACCACTATTGCTCAAAGGTGTTGAAAGCAAGTATCATGGCATGGTGAATCACTTTTATTACCTTTTTGCACCATCTCAAATCCATCTTATGGAAGCAGTTTTCTCCCCTCGTAAAGTAAGAAAGTAAAGTAAACGTCTTTCACTCACGTAAAAGAAGGAACAGGAGAAAATCTTTCATCCTTCTTACCTTCATCATCATAATTTGTCGGTCTTTCGTTTACCTTTCTTTACTCGATCCACACACTCATTCATTCATTCATGAGGAACTATGAATGAGTGTAAAGTGTAAAAGACATTGTGCAGATGCATGCCAAGTCAAAATCATTTGCAAAGTTTATAAATCTGACGTTGAACATTGAAATGTACCTGAAGTGCATCTACCAAAAGCCAAATGTTACTCAAGGGACCGTTGGTGGGTTTTTAGATTTTGTCATCAACCCCACACAGATGTGCAATATAATAATGAGTGACCATGTGCACACCTAGCCCTAGACATTATTTATGGGACAGGGACCAGGAGGATGAAAAAAATTAGCTTTAGATTTAGATTGGGCTGAATGGAAATAGAAATGAAATATAAAAATGCAGACACACACACAACAAAACAACGAATGCCCGGGTGAATACCTTGGATAAATGAAAATGAAAGTAGGTAGAGAAAAGAGGGAAGGGATGGATGAGGCTGATGGGACTGAGATTGGATTGAGAATGAATGGATGATCAGGAGGCGATAGGGTCACAATCTGTCCTTTTGTTCGAAGGTGTAAGCGTGCCTTTTATACTCGAACGGATTTTGGTTTTGCTCATTGCTTTTATTGTACTTTTGAATAATGGTTGAAAGTGAAACGAACGAAAACGAAAGTTGCATCGGTTTGTGTAGTGAATGTATTCGCATCCGTTCGATGGATTTAGTTTCGATGGTTTGGACAGTTTGATTTGGTTGATGCACTTTAGCGTCTTAATAACTTTTCTGCAATATTTAAAATTGAAAGTTCAAACTGATTGATTGGGATTTGATAGAGCTTGGGATTTACTTTTTTGCTCATGAAATTTTGTTAATTATTAGTGGGACTCAGAAAGGTGTACTTAAGAAGTTAAGAAGGTAAAATGCTGCTTAACTCGGCATTGCTTAACTTCTTAAGTTGGTGTTTCTGAGCTCCGCTATTGTTGTTCTCCTATGAAAAGAAGCCAGTCGCATATCATTTTTATATCTCTCATTTCTTAAACCAACTTTGTCAACCAGACGCACACACACACGTAACGTACTTTATTGTGCCAGTGCAGTGCCATTCAATGATGCGATGCACCCCATCGCATCTCTCCCCCCTTTTTATTATTATTTTGTGCAAGCCATACTTTCCTTAAGTGTTCATCCCTTCGTCGTTTATTTTATGCAATGTATTCGGATTTTCAATAGCTAGCTGCAGCTTAGCTTTAACAGCGTTAAGTTTGTGTCACACAGAAACTAACTCATCAGTTCCACTTCCAGGCATTTTCATTTTCATTACATTATTAGGTTGAGCTGCTAATGAAACCTTGCACAGTCCCGTGGCTTATCGATTTTGTTATATAGGAATGAGAATTATTGGCTTACATTTACCAAATTGAATTGACGCCTCTTTTTAAAAAAACAGGAAGTTTTTCAAGAGAATCTTAAATGTCTCTTATCTTCATCTTTGTGAAGGCATAGAGAGAGCAAAAGAGGTTCTTCTTTTTACAACTTGTTAAAACAAAAACCTTTCTTTCATCGTCAAAAGTGGAATATTATGAATAATATTTCATTTCCTGCCATACGTCTTTTAGAAGAAAAAGGGGATGAAACGAGGCTGTTGTGGAATGCTTTGTTTCAATTCTGTTGACGCACCCCTGCTTGTAGATATCTTGAATCTTTTCCATCATTCATTTTCATATGCCTTCATTATTGTTAAAGTCTAAGAAATATTGACAAGCAGAAGACCAAACGAAGAAAGGTAGTCAAGTCATGTTTAATGTTATGCGGCCAGTTTGTGAAAGTTGGTAATTTGGGTTTAATGTGAAACAAAATCTTATTGTACCCTTGTCCCGTCTTCTTTCTTGACAAGATGGATTTCCTAGCTCTCAATCTCCGTCCGTCCACACACGGCTAAAAATGAAATGTTCAAGAGAGGAAAAAATGAAATATTGGTCGGAGTTTCTGACACAGTCACGGTCCGTACTAATATGACGTGCTTTAAGGTGGTGTAATTGGGAGTGGTTTGGGTTGGGAGTGATTGACAGAAATGCTGGAAAATGCTATTTTTTATTTTATTTTTCCTAATGAACAAATTCATAAGATTTCACTTTGCCCTTGTGACGCTGTTTCAAAAACCAAAGTTCACCTGAGTAAAATTTATATAAGCCATTTTACATTTGTTTGGCGTTGCAACTTAACTTATTACGGGAAAGCATTAAAAATCTCCGACTTTTTCAAACCTTGAATTCTTCATTTTCCTTCTCCGGATGTGACCACATGTGATGGTAATGAACCTTCCTTTTTCCAAAGTAAACGGTTAAAGTTTTAACCCTACACACACAGGGCAGTAAGTAGCCAACCTGTCGTTGTCATTAATAATATAAAGTACTGAAGACTTTGGAAAGACAGTGTGAGAAATGTTCAATTTGGTTGTCTCATCTCATCCTTTCTTTTAAACTTTCTTCTCATGTAAACATTCCTTCTGGTAACCAAAATCAATGTCAATTAGAATTACATCCGTTCAAATGCATTTGTTTATTTAGTGCAGTTTGCACCTACCAAAAAAAGCTAAAGTCTTTCAAACTTGTTTTAAAAGGTGTGGGCAAAGTAATAATAATAATAATTTTTATGAGCATTACTTTCTATGCATCTGTTTAATGTTCTCTTTTTAAAGAATAATTGATAAGTTCAAAAAGGGTTGAATTGAATCAACTGGTGGTTAATTTGCTGTCCAGGTTCATCTCATCTCTGCATAAAGTAAAGTCAGAGATTTGTTTATTCTCTCTTTCTTTTAATTCCAAACATAGAGCTTAACAAACCATAAGCATTTTAGTTCACACACACACGGTATCCATTACTTCTTTTTGTGAGAGAAAGAAAGGGCTTGGTTAATTTAACTTGTTGAACTCAACTTTTCTCAGTCAAGATGGTTTAATAGCAGAGTCAGCCATCATCATCATAGGTTGAAGATGCAGATAAAAAATTGAATGATGTATAAAAGACGTAGACAGAGCCAGTGGAGGTAAACTTCAACCTTTATCAAATGCTGAGAAGAGCGACTTGTAGATTTTTTACCGAAGATTGTTTAATTTAATTTCCATCTGGGCTTTTTCGCATTTGGATTGGATCGAGTAAAAAATGTGACATGAAGAAACACCTTCATCATCATCCATTTCCATATGCCTATACAAGAAAGATATTGAAAGATATTTTCCTGGCTTTGTTTTAATTGCGTGTAGAATTCTATATTTTATCCTGTTAACTAACGTGTGGAACTGCATCTTCAAGAGATTAAAAAGAAGAGATGAGGGAGAGCAACCTTTCTCACACCGTGTGGGATCCATTACACATTAGTTGGAACTTTTTTTTATACTTTAAGGCTAAAGTTAACTAGCTAGCCAACTAACAAACCGTGGAAAAAGCAGGAGGAATATGGCTTTTCAAAAGAAAGAAAGGTATCTTGTTGTGGTTTAAGTTAAGTTTTTAATGGTTCATCTCCTTCTTCCATGTTATGTTTCTCCTAACACACATGTCTTGAGAGAATTCATCTGTTTTATTCATTGCTTTTTTTATTATTTAACACGGTTAAAATAAAATCTCTGTTTTACTTTTAGTAGAATAGTGACTCGTCTTCTTCTTCTTCCTCTTCTCCACCTCCACCTTTCTTTTCTTCATCTCCTCATCCCTTCTGTATCTTCACTTCGAACCATAGACAGTAGATCTTCGAACAGAAAACATAAAGACACGATGCAATGAAACGTCTAATGGCGTCAGCGTCGTTGGTGGTTTTTGTTTTAACTTTTTGTAAGCCTCTACCTTACCAAATTTAGACGGACAAGCCTGTCTAATGCTGCTGGTGGTGTGTCAAGTTTTTTTTATGGTTTTGAAGCCAAAAAATATTAAATTGAATTTCAAAATTTTAAAAGTTGGGTATGTGCTTAGTCATTGGATTGTATTAATGTAAATTGACATGCAAAATATTTCAAACAATTTAAGATGAGATAAGCAACAATAATCTGCCACTACGGAAGGAGCTCATTATTCAGTTTTATTGTGGCATTAATTAGGTTTTCATAAATTGTAATTGTGGTGTGCAAGTAGCGTTCCTTTCCATGCTTTTGATGCATAGGTTGATAATCTGGTCATTAACTATTTACTTTTTAAACGGTTGCATTTATCACAAACTGTCAACCTTTACTTGAAATTCAGGAAACCAAATTAAACCTAATTGGTTAATAGATAAAAATGCGCCTTGCAAAATTAGTAAGCTACAAACAA
>JAQIWU010000769.1:0-21857 GCA_034696445.1 Isotomiella minor | reverse complement strand
AATAAGGACCCATGTAATCTGAAATAATGTAATTGCGCAACAGAGAAATTGGAAAGACAAAGTTTGTTGATTGCCTTGAGCGGTGAAAGATGTTATCTCTGATGTCCCGTACGACTTGTTTGTACTGAGACTAGGAACTTGTTTCCTATCGAAATCATATATTTCACTATCACTCATCTCGTTAGTTTGTTCAGTTTAAGCCTACAATCAAACTGAGTATTGTTTGAATTTCAGTTTCACTTTCCCCACGTCCTTCGTAGCTCTGCCCTCTCATAACATCTAGCTCTCTACTTTGTGTCCAGATCTGATACTCCGATGTGATGAAAATGAAAACCTCGATGCTAGTTAGGGTTAGGATAGGAAGGAAGCAGTATTTGTGGGTTAGCATATCATATTATTGTATTAATTAACGACACAGGAGGGTCACAAAAGTAGCTTGGACACAGTTTTCACTTTTGAAATTGGCCCACCGATATTAGTTTATATACGGCATGCGAATATAAACTTATACTCTAACCCAAATACAATTTTGAAGTAAACTCTTGATATGATGTGCAAGACAAGACTGAATAGTATTACAAAATATTTATGCATTTCAGTGAAATATGCTTTTTATGGTTTATTTAGAAGCTTAGAATGGCAGTCAAAGATTTAGTGCAGCACAATTTAGTATAGCAGTTCAGTGGCACCAACTCTCAAAACAATTTAAGTTCAATAGTAAAAGCAACAGTCATACATTATGTAAACTTTTGAAAATTATTAAGTTTGAGTCTTACAGAGGTGTTTGTACAGCAATTTCATATAAGAATCGTAAGGACAGTTGACAGCACTTAAGGTAGAAGAGATAAGTTGTATGAAAGATAAGTCATGCTTTTATAGCTGAGTATCATGAAGAAGGAAAAATGCTTTTAAGGTATGATATGTTAAGAAGAAGGCGAACAGCAAACCAGGAACCCTGTCCTGTCTTGAGAGGACATTCATTTTTAAGGAGGGCTGCTTGGTGCTTGCAGGGTGTAAAAGATGGTTTTAGTGACGCCTCCAGAGTACACAGAAGAGTCACAAGTGTGACCAGAGACATGGAATCCTTCCCCATCCAAAAAGTTCAAGTACTTCGTGACCACGGCCGTTATTACTGGCACATTCAAGTAGTTTCGAGACTTGTCGTTTTGGGAGAAAGTCAACGACGGGGTGATACCGCCGAGATTTGTTTCTGCCAACTAAATTAATTAATTGAAAAAAAAATTGAAATCCCGTCCTCCTTTGGTGTTGTCCAAGTTGGCACTCACCTCGGGAAAAAACTTGATCATCCCTCGTCTTGGTTTTTCTTCTAATCCATGAATGTACACGCTCCAAGACAGCATGGGAAGAGGGACTTGACCAAGGCTGCCCTCATACACTTCATACGTCAGCCTGTGAAATTAATCAATTGTGAACAAGAATCTCTGAATATATAATCTTTAGTCAGATTTCTTACATCAAGGTACACAGAGTCATTTTAAATCAGGTAAAATCCAACTATGCTGCACCAAAGTTATGTAGTCAGTTGTTGCGAATTATGTTTGAGGAATGTGTGCCACAACAATTGTACTTTGCACAGTTATGGAGAAAGTGTTGCTCCTGGTGTTCTCATCCGTCGTCCTTAACGGAGAATCCCGGGCTTTAGGTAAGTCCAAACCTCGACGGAAATCGGAGTTATACTTTTCTCCCATACCGTCTCGTTCCACTCGACATTATGGTTTTGCCTTTGTTAAAAGCGGTGGTTGTATGGACTCGTTTTGACAAGCATGAAGTTTCTTTGGGTTGGACATAATATCTTATAAATCATGCACGAATGCAAAGTCTCATTGCAGCATTTGATAAAGTTTTTGATGAAGATTATGTTCGCACAAAAAGTGCATAAGAAGAAAACCAAATTCCTCCGAAAAATGCGGTTTTACGGTTTTGAAGACTTGTGAGATGAAAGTAATACTCCATTTCATTTAGAAATAATTTGACTGTGCAATTAGATGAAAAATAGACGCAAAAACGGTCACATGATACTTTTCTTCCCTTCTCCAAACAAATTCAGCTTGTAGTTTGACACATGATATGTAATATTGTTCAAGTCATGCGTATATTTGTATAATTGTTTTGCTTTATAAACAACTTTGTTCCTTTCTTTATTACAATCAGGTTTCCACAGCCTTTGTACAATATAATTATGATTTATGAAATGAGCGTAGATAGACACACGTTGGCGTGTCTTGATAATAATTTCTTATGAGAGCAGAGAATACTAGAGTGGGGAGAAAGTTTCGCCAATTACGACTTTCGCTTAATTATGAAAGCCAAATGAATCGTGGTTCCAACCGCCTTAACAAAATGTGTTGCGTAAAATTCATCTATATGCATTGTATCAGAGCCTTGTCCTCTTTGTTCATTTTCTGTACATATCGTTTTCCAGCTTCTTCATCAAATAACGATCCTTAAATCTCTCAAGTTGCTCCTGAAGTTGAGGGTTCCAAAATGAGGTACCTTGCAGTATGACACTTGTCTAACTTGTCATATTGTATGTGTATGTACATAATGAATTTTGTCTAAAAGTCTGCAATTTAGACAAAAATAAACATTGACAAATTGACAACTACAACGAAACAAATGCAAGGTAACACCAGGGTGGGATGAGGAGACAACATAACGTTTAAAACAGTACGGAATTTGAGTTTAATTTAATGGAATGACAACAAAGTTGGGTGAAATCAGTACTTATGAAATTGACCTTTCTTATCAATTGCATTAGAGAGAAGTCGCCGAGTTTGACCTTTAAACTTACTAATGAAATTAACTGTGCAATTGCTTATGACGCACAACGAAAAACACTTCTATCATATCTCGAGACGGAGGACAGAGGAATGTTATGATGAATCAGTCAGAGTCAGAGAATGAAACTAAAATTAAAATAGGTCTTTGATGTACATACTTTTCGAATTCAATTACTTACATGAGAAATCCGTTTATCTCTGCTTCACTTTCTCTAATGCAATTTTCATTCATCATGACCATTTTCTGCAATTTCCCTCAAAACTGTAATATTCAACAAAACTACAACGCATTTAGGTTCAGCAAACTCCCAACTGAAAACATGAAACCACAAGGCACGGAATGCAAATCTATTATGCAAATTAGAGCAAATCTATTCCAATTCATACCGAAACATGAAATGAAAAAAAAAACCTGCAAGTACCCTGCATAGCTACTTACTTCATTCAGTCTCTAACAATTCCGAAATGGAAAAAATAATCTTTGGAAATCTTCTGCAATGGACTTTGAAGAGATTACAAAAGCGTCATGCTTTAATTCTGTGATAGCAGCACAAAGCCTATGGTTTGCATGCAGTGAGTGATTCCTAAAGGTAACTGTCAGTAATGGAGCACAATTATTTTCTCCACTACATTTCAATTCTAATGAATTCTCAAGAGATGGAAATTGCTTCAAATTTACTCCATTATTGGTTAGGTTGTAACATGTAAAAGTGAAAGCATAAATTGGAAATATGATCGAACGACGGATCCTCTGCATCTGTTGTACCTTCCTTCCTTTCTCTCTACAGAAATGAGTCCGTAGGTTGATTTATTTGTGCAATGAGTGCCATATGAATTGACAAGATATACCCTCCTTTTCACTGGCAGTTCGCTACCAATGCACACATTTTGTGTGTGCATTGGGAGCGAACTGGTTAAATTGAAATAAAGTTCACCAAGCCATGTATCATTCTCTCTCTCAATTGATCTAAAATGAAAGTGAATTGAGCTGAAACGAACCAAACTGAACGTGACGGCCATACTACCACGGTTCCCACTCTTCCCCTTTAACATCCACACAAAGTGTGGATGTTAAAGGGGAAGAGTGCATCATCTCTCATCTCATCATTTTATATACATCCCATTCCCTTTTAGCTGCTGCTGCAAGAGTAAGATGAAAGAAGTCAATTTATTTCTTGGACCAGGCAGGCTGGGCCCTAAGTAAGTGTAAAACCCACTGTTGAAGTGAAGAGAAAGCAGTCTGAAGTGGAAATGTAGGGTAGTCGACTTTCTCTTCTTCTTCCACTTCTTGCCTTCTTCTTCTCAATGTCATCAGCACCACCATTTATAAGAGTAAAGAAAGTTGGCAAAAAAGGTGCTTCGTGTGTTTTCTAAAATTTACTCACCTTGATGGCTCATGGCACAGTTGATGGTTAACGCGTTTCCCCGAGAAAAATGAGAAAGACTAAAAGACTGAGGCATATATTTCTCAGCATAACTTTCATGTTTTTGTCATCACTCCCTTTCCACTTATCCAGTCCTCTTTGAAGACTGGCTGGGCTCTCTCATGCTTTATTAGACGTCCTTGTCATCGTTAGGAGTTCATAATTTGTTCTCATTCCCCTCATTTCCTTTAGTCTCCCCGATTTTCCAACTACTGTATTGTTGTCGACGTCGATAAAACAAAACAAGGTATGTGTTGACGCTCTGTCAATATTTTGGAAGGCTGTAAGCTTAGAGGAACCGCTTTGAACAGAGTATTATTAATATTAATGAATGCATAAACGTGAAATGAGCAAAATAGAAGTTGACATAAAGTACAAACGTGGCTCGACTGTCACGTTTCATTTTCACTCAGCACAACTCTGTCTGATGACGAGAAGTTAATTTGGAAGGACATTGTAGTCGACGGCAATTATTCTTCGAGCATAGATCAAAACTAGAGGGTAAAAGGTCCCTAAGGCCCATGCTTTAATTTTGTGACGCGTGACGACAAAGTTAAGGGTGCAAAGTGCTCTTGGATACACAAAAAATGCATTTTTTTCACAAAAAAAACCGCTCATTTCGAATTGAGCAAAACTTTGGATCTGTTCAAAACATCTTTTGCACGGGTTAATAAATTCTAATTGTTCCTTTTTAATTGAATAAGTGCGGTTGAAACTTTGTGTTTAGTCATTTTCTGTAGCAAGCTAGCACTATGGGGAGAAAGGGGTGTTACATTGATGGTTGCGGTGCTATCAGTGGGGAGGAGGACGTTTCTTTCCACAAGTAAACACAACATTGTCTTGTTTTGTAAATACTTTCGTCTTGTTTTGTTTATGCTTGTCTTGTTTTGTAAATTGCAGACTCCCAAAGAACGAGGACCAACGGGCCCAATGGATCCACTTCATCTACATCGCCAATGGAACCGCGGAAGTCACCGAAAACACCTACATTTGCTCCAAACACTTCATACTCTCATGCTTTACACAGTCCGAAGAGAAAACGGTTGAAGACAGGTGACTCACCAAGTATGCTAAACGGAGAAGAAGTCACTCGTTGTCTAAATTGCCATCGTGGTTTTTGCTTTTATTTTATCTTTGGGAAATAATGCCATACTTTCTCCATGCATGTTGAGGTTTTCCCCTTTGGATTATGTATTCCTTTTTCAAGACATGAGATTCAGTCGATTTGAGACCATATGCAAGATTAGAGTGTGGTCGTCCATCCAAATCCTTGAAAAACGCTGACTTTGACATTGTCAGAATGTCCGGATGTAGCAGAGTGGCTACTGGAAATGACTATGGGGAACGTGAATTTTCAAAATCCTGCATGCTTGACTGACGTTGGATGAAGGCAACTCAATTTTATTGATCCAACATTCACCATGCTTTTTAGGGAAGAAAATAGAAACAAGAAAGAATCTCTTGTCAGATTCATCAGCAGCAAACGAAAATGCCATTGAACCTGAATCGTCATTCATTCGCGCACGCCTGGCATGAATAATAATCTTCATGAAATTATCATTTGTATGCAGTAAAACAAGCCATTTTCAACACTAGTCAATTAGAGGGATAATTGGATAAATTGATACTTATACTTGCTTATATACTTATGATTAAAAACATTTTCTGAAAAAAAAATGGAATCCAAGTCTAAAGCCCTTATGTTCACAGCAGTTGTGACATTATTGACCCACACCCTTAGTTCCCCAATTTCAAATTCTATTGCCAATTCCACGAGTCCCATCTCAGAAATGACTTCGAAGAAGGTGTATGCTGTGTTTTGGTGCCCCAATCCGAATAAGGAAGACTGCAGAAGGGAACCAGGGACTCCTACATGGAGGCAGTTGGGAGGGGTACCCTTGATTCCCAACAACGTGGCAGCTGCAGCCTTGGGTAGGACAGATTGAAAAATATCATGTTGTTGTTGTATCTCTAAAGTAGTTCTATCATAGGTGCTGGTTTAGGAGCAGGTTCCCCCAAACACTTACCATTTTTATGAGCAAGGGTTAATAGTGATATGTTTGGGACAGGGCTTGGAGCCTCAACTGGAGGACTTATCGGTTCCCTTAGCTTACTTGGACCAATTGGTGGGTCAATTGCGGGAGGACTTGGAGGCGGATTCGGTATGAATTTGATAAGCTATTGAGCTATTTCGCCACTCACCGTAAAAACTGAAATAGGGGGAGGAGCTGGTGGAGGGGCGTTAGGTGGCCAGGGGGGTGCAATTGTATGGACACATTCACGTTTTAGTCTACAATTTTTTAACTATAGCTCGTTTTTATGTAGGGAGGCGCCTTGGGTGGTGCTTTGGTATTATCTACATTTTAAAAGTTGGTGTAAGGGTGTTATTGAGGATTTTATTCATTAGGGGGGAAATGTGGGTGGTGTATTAGGCGCACCTGGCGGTTTGGTTGGAGGGCTGATAGGTAAAACAAGTAATTTAACTACCACAAAGAATATATTACTCAAAAAGGTTTATTTTTTAAGGAGGTGGACTTGGTGGAGGTATGCCAGACACTGAAACATGGGGTAAGGTGAGAAAAAGCCACTATTCAATTTCCTTTATCTCCCACAGGTCTTGGAGCCTACTACCTATCCAACACCACGTACCCTGCACTAATGCAACAGATAAACAATTCGACTGTAACCCCTGTCCTGACCCAAGCAGCAGGCAACGCGTTAAATTCCACAGTTCAAGCTTTTCTATCAGACGTCTTACTCATCGGACCTGAGGAAGACGTTATCTCCGTTTTGGTCGACTATGAGGAGGATTTGACAACGTAGAAATGGACCTGACATAAACTGTGCTCTTATATAAACTTTTCACTCAAGTGCACAATTTATTTACTACCCTTTCTTTACCAAGCCAACTTCGTTGGCATTGTAAAGAAAGGCGTAAAGCGCAAAAAAAACAATAAACTTTTTTACAAAACTACTTTTCTACCAATGCCCACACTTTGTGTTTGCATTTGTAGAAAAGCAGTTTTACTCCTGTGACAATCTCTTCATTTAAAATTCTACAGCTCCATTTTCAGAGAAGAAAGACAAGACGCACTTCAACCGGGAGAAAGAAAGAGGGTATACCATCTTCAATCTTTTTCATTCAGATGAATTGAATTATCATCCTTTAGCTCAGAGCTTCTTTTTACGGATTTGGAAAAACGAATTATGATATTACGTTTTTGAGAGGGGAGTCAATTTTAGTCGGTTTAGCTTTTTCCTTTGATACGTCTCTAATTTTAATCCATCGTTCGTTAGTATAGAAGCCTGTCGTGGTGAAAGTAAAGGACCTCGTCTCTAGGCTTTTCAACCATTTCGTTCCACGGCTTCCTTCCGCTTTTTCCCCTCCAACATCCACACAAAGTGTGGATGTTGGAGGGGAAGAAGCTTCGTTCTATTCACTCCGCTTTGGTTTTTCGCTTAGTTTTAGAGGTGGTTGAATTTCATTGGTATTCCTCAGAGAGGAGAAAGTTCTCGACAGCTGCAGCAGAGTTCTCGACAGGGGAATTATTATTGAAATAGACAAAGTCAAACCCTAAAAACCCAGGGTACTCCACTACTATGGCCAGGGAAGCCATTCCAGTATAGTGTTTAAAATAGGGCCGAAACTGGCTGGCAAGGACTGTGCATCCTTCGCCATTCCAACTTTATATCTTATTTTACTTTACTTTCTTTTCTCATCTGCATTCCGCTCTTGTCTACGATTTTGGTTGGAATAAAATTATTGAATAATAACACAGTTCTTTGCATCTGAAAATATGCCAATAGGCACTTTAATAACAATCATCGTTGTTGGGCCCTTTCCCTACCAAGCCAACTTCGAAGAAGTTGGCTTGGTAGAGAAAGCTAAAATATCTTCAGAAGATGAACACTTGTGCTGAAGACTTTGTCATCAAGTTATTGTCAAATTTCTTCGTGCTTTCACTCTCTCTCTCTCAGCATCCCTCATTCACGTCATCCGTTGGCTAGAATTGATGCTCAGATACAGAGATACAAGTGTGTGTCGTAACATTATGCAAGTCATGAATAAGAATTTTTTGGAATTCACTTTCTGTAAAATATGGAGAAAGCTGATGGTCTGCTTTTTGTTGACCATCATTGCAAAGTATACCCACTGACAATAAAGACATATATGACGTCTATCTAAGTAAATGGAAATGGAAAGGCATGCCGGTATTCAACATCACGGTCCACTCGTTCGTAAAACTTTATACTCTCCTTTCCTTTTTCCTGTTTTCCATTTAGGAAAGAAGAAGCAAACAGTTTTGGTCATGCTTCTTGGAAAAACGCAATCACAAAAAGTGTATGAAATGAAATGAATGCATTGAAAAGAGGAGAGAAAGTAGAGGGGAGAGCACTTGTAGCTCTATGTTATTGACATTCGACAATTGTTGTGTAAATGGGTATAGAACAAGGAAGCTAAGGAAGGATTCCATCCTACTTTCGTCTTGAGCATCTTTCTTTTTCTCACTACTTTTTTCCTTCTTCCCTCCTGCTAAGAAGTAATAGACGAGACGAGACGAGACGAGATGAGACGAGAGGAAAATGTCACGCTGCCTCACCGTGCCCGTAGTCTTCTTTTTTTAACCCAAAATGGCTTGGTTGATGGTGATGGGGAAAAGGTGGTGTAGATGCATGCTTTCTCCCACTTTCTCCTTGAAATGGACATGTAGACTCACTCTGAACCCCAGTTCTCGGGATACATTTCAACTTGGAACAGCAGAACCAGACGACGCAACAAATACTTTACTCTCAGCACTCGAGTGTAGTAAACCATCGCTTGGGACTTTCTCTCTCTCTCATCTCACTTGAACAACTCAAACTCAACTTTCCAATTAAAATATTTTCTCTTTCTTATTAACGTTTATCATAAACAGAGAGTGAGTCACCATCTCCAAAAAGAGATCAGACGAGGACGAAGAGGAGAAAGTAAGTCAAGGATTACACTGCCCCAGCTTAACTACACAAAAAGACTTTCTTCTCCTTTTGTTTCATGTAAAGAAAACTTGTTGTAGTGAGTCAGATTAAAGGCGAGAATATTGCCCTTTCCTGTCATTACATATAACTTAGTACCCACGCACTACTAGACCCTCTGCATGAAGTAAGGAAGTGGAGAGGATGGACTTTATTAGTTTAGCTGGCTAGCTCACTTGAGTCTCACATCGTGTTTTCTTGAGAGAGAGTTTCAGGCCATATAAAACGTTTGAAATAATCTGTGTAAGCCCTTATACCAATTTCAAGAATCGGATTACCCTCTTCTTCTTCTTCTTTTCCATACCGTTCCCTTCGTTCCACTTTCACCGTACACATTTTCTCATTCATTCAGTCACTCTCTCTCTCTCGTTTGAAAGTAATTTTGAAACGCTCCGTTTGGTTTGGTTTGGTTTGAGAGTTATACTAAATCATTAAACCGTTTACTCTTGCATTAAACTTCTTATCTCTTGCCTCAGGGCTTGTGGAGTCAAACACTCTTGTGCTTTAACCCTTAGAAGTTGGCTTGGTAATGTTGATTTAGTTGGGGTCTTCTCTGAAGCTAAATTCATCATCCTAACATAATGCAATATTTTACCCGTCTTTCAGGATCCTCCTGCCTTGACTTTTGTGTGCCCAATAACGAGTGAAAAAGGAAGAGAGAGTTCTTTAAAGAAAGCTAATTTAGAAGAAGGGTGAAGGAGAGGCTCAAAAAAGAAGGATTCTTTCTTTCTATCACTCCCCACTCAAACAATTTGGCATTCTACTACCGTCCATAGGCCCACAAAACTTGTGTGGAACAAGTCCTTCACCAAAGCCACAACGCAAATCCAAATCAAGTAAACTAAATGAGGTAAAATCCTTCCCTCTCTTATTTCTCCATCAATCTTTCTTCAGAGAATTCAGCGTGCATTGCATTTTGCAGTGGGTCTGCACAGGAAGCTTTGGTGGTAAAACCAACCACCGTAGAGTGATTCTATTTTCATCATCAACATCGACTCATCTCTTGATGACGACGTCCTCTTTTCAACTCTATAAAAGAAGAAAAAGTGTGTTTTCATGAAAAGAAGTGAATAAAGACAAGGAGAAAGCAGAAGAAGAAGAGTGGAGAAAGTTTCTATAAAAAATACAGTGGTAAATCCCAGGTGAAGTGGTCAAAATATAGAACCTGCCTGCAACAACCCCGACTCATTCAGTCTTGTTTGAGGAGTCTACAAGTGTGTGTGCGTTTCGTTGTTGCTTTTGCTCTTGTGTCAGTGTAACACAATCTCAAACTTTCTCTCCTTCCCTTTTCCCAGTTCCAGTTACTGGATATCCGGACACTTGTTGTTATTGCAAAGGAAAAGAGACGTCGTTTTAGTCTTTTTGCTTTTTAAAACCAAACCACATCTGCTCCACTTTGCTCTAGTCCAATTGTTTCCATCTCAGAGGATCTCAAGAAAGAGAGAGACGAATTCGACGTACTGAACTGAAAGAATTTGTGTTTATTCTTTCCTCCGTCGACCTGAATCAGGTATGAATAAATATTACCATAATACAATGGTCTCTTTCCCTCTAACATCCACAGTGTGGATGTTAGAGGGGAAGAGTGCCCAGCTTCCTCTTTTGTGTCTGTTCCAAAACAAACAAATCTTTGTCGTATATTCTTCTCTGTTCTTTATTCCCTATTCTTCGAACTACAACTTTCTTTCTTCTTCTTCTCTGCGTAGGCTCAAACATGTCTATATCTTCTCTTTTTTTCAGAAACCTTGTCTCAGAGATAAGCTCCTGTCTTTCTAGCTCGAGTCTACGCCCTAAAAATGTATAGAATAAACAATGCCGGGGGGAAAGTATCTAATACGAAAAAGACACATCAACAACCTTGTGCAATCAATTCCCCCTTTTAAGCCAAAACAATAGAGGTGAGTCAGACTCTATAGTCTATAAAAAGAAACAAGAATCACGCAACACTTGCTTCGCTTCGTTCCACGTTAGTTAACTTTGTCTCAATACAACCAAGTGGAAGGAGAAGAGAAGCTAAATTCAATTCAATTTGAACAAACCTATGAACTTGAATCAAATCTATTGGGATTGGAAGGATGAACAAGACAAGTAACACATCAAACGAAATGAGAGTGAAAGTTTACACACTCCTCCTCAATCAGTGGATTTCTACCATCCTCTGGTGAAGTGAATCCACACGGACTAACCAAACCACAACTAAAACTGCAGTAATAATAATAGTATCTCTTGTAATCAGGCTCTTGGATTGTATTGTTCCATTGGCACTCAAAACAAGGGACATAGTGCACGTTTTGTGACAAAGACACAGAAATAACAGAAAATGAGACTTTCTCTGTATCCCATACACTCGTTCCAGACAAACAGACAACGTTGGAGGCAACGACATTAAGTAAACAATTCTAACACAGAATAAAACAATCCAGAGAGAGCAGTGTTTTGATTGGGTTAGTAGATCAGTTACTTTGCTTTGCTACAATAAACTGTTCCCTCAGGTCCTTTATATATAAACGGGTTCAAGTGAATTGCACGTACCTATGACCACACTCCAAACTCTATGTCCACTACTACAACCATTCTTTGCATCCTGTGCTAAATTTACATGTAGCAAAATATTACTATACACAACAAAGGAAGGAACAGTGCAAAGATGGAACGGGTGGAAGCAAAATTCCATCCATCGGTACAAACAGAGTTTAGGGGATCTTCATCCGGTCGCCGTCAGTCCCTTGGAACAATTCCCTCAAGTCTCGGTGGTGGTGGAGCAGCCTCCACTTCCACTTCCCATCGACGTCCTTCCACATTTACTACGTCATCCAATGCTGACTTTGGTGGGGCCCCCCTCCACACTGTTCAGTCATCGTATCATCGAAGAGCCTCTGGACTCACTCTTCTGTACAAACCAAACAAGCCGGATATTGATCTTGTACGAGATTTTAAGCAGTCTCTGAATGCCCCACCGAATCCCATGCAACTCCCTGGGAGAAAGTACTCAACCCCGTGCATCGCCACAGGGATAGTCCCACCCATGAGCTCTCTTCTTGGAGAGTCCGTCTCTCCACAGTCGTACAGAAGACGGAACTCGTCCTTCACTCCAACCCCAATCAATAACAATCAACCAAGTACATCCTCATTTTCATCTCAAGGACAGTCCCAAAGACCAGATTTGGATTTATGATGTTTAGGGGGCGGGAGGAAAGTGAGACTGAAGATCATGGAAAATAATGCAATGACCATTATCAACACCAACAACTCCTCAGACACCAATTTAAACAATGTGAACAACATCGCTGCAATAAAAGCGAACAAGTCCATAGCATTTGACGCCAAACCTGTGAGGACACCCACACCCACCGTCACACCTTCCCTCCTCTTCCCAGGCTTCCCTTCTGCCCGTCGATACTCTGACGGTTTGGCCAGACCCACGATAAGCGTGAGCTGCGTGGATGATGAGAACAACGAAGATGTGGGGATTCTTGGGGTGAATCGAAAAAGAGCCAATTCCTACTCCCCTTTAATGCCCTCTCCCTCCTCCCTCAACAATAATGGCAATAGGAGAGGGGAGGAGATTGTCTGTAGCACTGGGGAGTTGATGAACCTAAAGTGCTTGAGTCATAGTGCTGTGGAAATGAGGGTATTGCAAAACAACGAAGGGTACTCTGGAGGGAGGAAAGGGTCCCTGTTTTTACCCATGGGTAAGTGCCCTTTTTTTACATAATACCCACTTGCTTCAACCATGCTTTGAGAAATCTCTACCGTTTATAACAAGTGGAAAGGTGGGTGAAAGTTCAGGTTTACTACTGCGAGGCGTTTCTTGATTACGTATCTTTAATCAAACAGAATGGCTATTATGATCCGTATCCGGGTATTAAAGTAAGCTAAAGTCACGGAAATGGGTGGAATCCACTTTTCTATACCAATGCACACACAAAGATTGTGTGCATTGGTAGAAAAGCGGATTTGGATGAATGCAACCAGCCAGGTATTTCTCGTCCATAAGGTCTGGCCAAGTCTTATCAACAACAGCATCATAGGGCGTGATGTATTGAACTTTTAGTATGATTGAAATTAGGCAGTACGTTTTTACGCACGATGACTTGTATAGACTTGCATGCTCTTTAACTCTAGTAATCTAATGGGCTGGATTTCATTATTACCTCCTAAACGTTCCATGTCGTGTGAACTGCAAAAAAGCGAGAGATGCATTCACCAAAGACATTAAGAGTTGGATTTACAGGCTTAAATCTCATACTCAAAATATCGCACATTTGGCATAAAACTTCATTACGCATCGCTAGTGCATTCTTGCTTCTAGCCAAAACCTTTATCAAACCGTGTTAATATTCCGAGACTTATAAATAGTAAACAGTGTCTAGTGTCCTGCCGGGTTATCTGTGAAATTAGGGCTTTGTTACGTTTCCCACTTTCGGTTTTATGATGGCAATATTTTTGGATTTCCTATGGAAAATGAGGATTACAGTAGGAGATTGCCAATACCCTCATCCTTTATATTTATGTGCACGTCGATCCACACATTTAATGTTTGTTTGTTCATTAATGCTTCCATGAACAAGTTATTAGAGTGGAATGAGGAGGATGAGGGTTGGTGGTGGTCTTCCCCCCGTATAATCCTGTGCTCAAGGTAAAATTGCAAACACATGCCGCCATGCTTTCTCCCACGATTCAGCAGCAATTTACTTTCTCTTTCCTGTCACCTGGAATAAACGGATGGTGGGTGGGTCTTGGATTCATTGTATCCCTCATGTGAATCTAATCTCTGTCCAATTCATTGCCCGGGATGGCAGTAATTCCAAAATTAATGGGACTTAGGAACCCTAATTACAAACAGACAGGCAGCAACATGAATGAACTGTAAAGTAAACATGGTTGATTAGTTTTTCCGTTTCAGAGTTATTCAAAGGTTTTATGCTTTGTAAAATTTTACAGGGTAGAAATGCAGGACCATCTCGAATCTCGTTTGCAGTATCGAATCGAGGTATAGAGACGAGAGTAGGAGAGAAAGTAGTACAGAATGGGCTTTAGAGAAACAGGTTGCTTAACTTGATTTAAGGTTTACCTTTCCTGAACCACAAAGGATGATGTACCTCAGTTCGCACTAACCAATTTCACATCACTACCTACAGAATGTGCTGTGTCATTCCATAATATCTTTCACGTTCACTCTGAAGAAAACGTATTGCATAGATCTCATCTCGGATCTCATTGCTGGTGGGCAAATATTTACATTTGAAAGATACGTACCACGAAGAAAGTAACCAAAAGGGATTCCCCATTGAAAAAGCATAGTATGCTTTTTCAACGGGGATTCCCTTCTCTTTCCTGCCTCCATTCTCAAAATCATTTTCATTTTATTATGGACTGACGCTTGAGAGAGAGGTATGCTTGCATAAGGAGTCTCAAACCAGGAGGGAACGAGGCTTCCGCTTTAGTTACTTTTATAATCGTTCAAAACTGCACCTCTTTCATGCTGCCGTAAAATTCATCTTTATGGTAATGTGAACCAAAAGGAATCCAACCGTGAAATGGACTAAATAAAAGTCATTTCGGTCGGTGTCTCGTTTCTAATGTCACTTTCCACTCTTCAAATCTGAGAAGGTGTGTTTTCCTATAGAAAATATAATGCTTTCACCAAGTCAGTTCATAATGCAGTAGGTAACAGGTTTAACAATTTTGGGAAATTGAATTTGCAGTGCAATCCTTTTAGAAAATAAAAGTTCATTGAGTAATGTGCCAGGGCGTGGTTTCACGTTTTGAAATGCAATTGGTAAGATTCATGCAAAGTGGACAAAAGGTGGTAAAAGTCTTTTTTACGGGATTTCAATTCCCCGTTGTCTCCATCAAATTTGCTCTTCGTATTGGGATCGAATGCTCATTTTGCTAATAGAAAATTGAGGACTGAACTGAACGGATTACACTACGTTTCAAATAAAAAGAACAATAATTGAAAGAAAAGAAAATTCATCTCCGGATTTTCTCGAAGTTGCCTCCGGTTCTTTTTATCGACTTACTCCTAACGTCAATATAGCCGGATTTTGCTTCAAGTATAGCTTGACCTTATCTTAAGTAGTTGGTTCAAGGAAATTGAAGAAATCATACCAAGAAATAAAAATAACCTGTGGCATTTAAGGTTCTTGCTTTCAAGGTGAAGTTTCTTATCGTAACAGTCTTAGACTATGGAGTGAGACATTCAGTCATGGCTTCACACAATCAGATCAGCCATTAATTTTAAACAGAATGAGGAATGGAACCCATTTCCATTCAATTTCCTATTCCTTTCAATTTGATGATCATGATGTAAAATTTTCCCCCGGGGTTTGGGTTTGGTGAAAGTAAAAATCTAAAACTCTTTACCCTCGAACTCTTACAACTTCCTAACACACTAAGCCGTATTGATTGCTTTCATTTAGTTGGCTCTCCTTTTTCTGGTTTGGAATAAAAGAAAGAGATTACCTCGGCTCTGTTCATTAGTCTATATATCTTCTCTTGTCTAGAGACTCTGTAGAATAAAGGGGAAACGTGAGACTCGTTAATAACTTTTAAATTGCAAATGTTAGTAATTTCATAATCCCTTCAGAAATCTCTGCTTTATAAACCAATATCATGGATAATCACTTGCTGAGAGAGAAACACCAGACCGAGGAAAAAATCCATAACGGTTTGCAAAGGAATTCTTTTTCTAGAACCCATGCAGAACGAGGAAAAAGGCGAAGGTATAGTGGAAGATGGACAGAAACCTAATAAAATGAGAAAGCTATGCATCCTTCGCTGTCAAAAGTTCGCGGATCCAGACAATTCGATCTGCCCTTCACTTCACACAAAAATTATTTAGCTTGGGTTGCATTTCTCATTCGGCTCCAGAGATCCATGTCTCCGTGACCGAGGGTTCCGACTCAGAGAGACCCATGGGGCTCCTTTCTTTATGTCATGAATTTGAGAAATGCGTTTTAATTTTGCTGATCCATCGACGACGAAGATGGACGGGAAAGGTCTTTTGTTTCATTAAGTCGCAGGATTGTCTAAGAAAAGTTACATAAAAGTTTACAAAGACAATGATAATGCCTTTAAAACATAAACGTTACTACAAACAATGTAGGGACGGAATTATATCTATCGAATAAATCAAAATTGTAATGTACATCTGGAAAGAGAGAGAGCATGGGCAAAAGGAAATAATCTGTTTGCTCTGTCTAATGGTAGAGAACAAAGGTAAAGCGGCTCTTAAATGTAAAATTAATGGGTTACAATGGAACCTTCGATCATTCCCACCCACCTCGTCTATTTCACCAAAGAAAAAAGAGAAAGTATAGAGATACATTATCATCCTTGCTATCCGAATATAATATAGCCCAACCACGTTATCAAACGGCCTATGAAAGCAATGAAAAGGTCTCACCATAACTTTCACGGATAAATGAAAACCTTTCAGGTGAAAGCAACCAAAAGACAGTCTGCTCATACACAAGTAGGTACCTACATTAATTTAACGCCATTACGAGTGGCAGTAGGAAAAGTTATTAACTGTAGAAAATGACCTCATGTACATGCACGTAGGTTATTCAGATGAAAATGCTATGAAACTTTGGTGTCTGTACTGCTTTCCCTAATTCCCTCCTTCCAGCATGAAGCCCTAACTCATGAATATTCAGCGAGCAGCCTGATTTAACCACTTGGTAGCAAAGTAAAGTGATTAATTGCACTGGACGTTGGAAATAACTTATAATGGGAGAATAAGTTAGGCCTTTCTGCATCTCACGTCATCCTATACTTTGGGACAGGTGGTTCTGTGTGTCTAATGTAGTCACACGACATACGTGCTCAATTACGTTTTACTTTCTTTACGTGGTTCCTAATTTTCCGTGGTGAAAAGTCTTCTTTCACAACTTTCTTCAAGATACAAACTAAACTTGTTTCTTAGCCCTTGGCTTGGTTAAATGGTTTGCTATATAACATCTGAACTTTTGACGAAATAGATTAATTAGTTTTGTCTATACTTTCTCCAATCGTGTAGATGCATCCAAAAGAAGATGTACAACAACTTTCACCCACAACAACAAAAGACGCCGAATGTAAAGTTCGATAATTGAGAATTCACGCAATAAAGCCTTTATCACCTAAAAACAATAACAAGAAAACAAGGAAAGTTTTTTGAGAAACTTTCTTATATCCTTTGTTTCAACATGGGAATGGTTGCTTGTACAAATTGGTGTTGAAATTATTGTTTACTCTGATTTTAGTTCATACAAGAGTATAAAATTTTCCTTCTTTTAGAAACGAGACAAATCCCCCGTGTATTTCGCATTTGCCATTTTTTTTAAAACCTCCTCTACTTTCTCTTACTCAATCATATTACGACTCACATATTTTTTCAGGCAACAATGGTAATGTAAATCCCCAACATCAGCGCTCGAGATCTTTCGATGCTACAGCTTATGGAAAAAAATCCCCTGGAGTGAAATCCAATTTGTTTTCCGGTTTATTGACTCGTATAAAAGCTGGCGTCTCGGGGACTTCCACGTCTCCACCGAATAATAATGACACACAAGATGAGAGTAGTTGCCCCTCTTCCACCAATGCTCCTCCAACCACACCCGTGTCTACCGTGTTGGTGGTAGACCCCACTGGGCGTGGTCCTGCGATTGTGACACTTTCTCCAACTCCAACGGCCACACCACAGATCACCTCTTCTGGGGACAGGAGCCCAGTTGCAGAAGCTGGGGGACAAACTACCTCTGAAACTAAGGTGATTTGCAACTTTCTCCGACACATTCAATTAAAAGCATAGTGCTTTCTTTGCAGAGAATAAGTCTTTTTCCAAGCGTACATACTTTTCCCTATCAGTGTTTAAAACTTTGAGGTGTAAATATGTCTCTGGACCAGTCGTTGAGAATGTAGTACCATTTTACTTTCACCAGTCCTTTCATTCCAACATTCTATACTCAACGAGTAAACGGAAATCACACGTCAACTTTGAACGTTCATTGCCGGAAACAAGCTTCCCTCTTTCTCTCTCAGCCTCGATCAATTCTCAATGAAAGTTTGTTTTTTTCTAAAGTAAACCCTCCTCAACATGGCATTGGTTATGGATGATATTTTTTGTTTATCCATAGAAGGGCATCCCATGGGACAATAATACAGGCTACTTTCTGGATGCAACTACGTTGGGTCTGGCTATAGAGAACCATTTGAAACTGGGAGATACCAAGGGAAAGAGAAGAGCCACTTTCTGCACTTTATCAGAGACAAACAATCAATTTCTGGGTCAAACTTCTGCTCCCAACGGACTCAATCTTTCCCAGCCAAATAACAGGTAAACGAGAGAAAAAAAAGTTTGTCATCTCTTCGCATGCTCAAAACATACAGTTCATAATATGAATGCGTGGAATTGGCAGAATGTCAAATTTATACATCAAAGAGCCTTCATCTTCTTTGAATAGTTTTTGAAAGGTAATTTTCACCAAGAAATGTAGAGTCTATAGAGAGGTGTTTGTATTTGAATTTTTCATTCTGGAAGCATCATCTCTTTCTTTGAAGACCCGAAATGAGATGTACGAATATTTTGGCCTCAAAAGACTCACCCAAAAAGTAGTACACAAAAGTGCTTTAGCAAATTCCACTAACAACCTCACACACACACGGGAGCCGGGGAATTTGCTTACCAAATTGTCTATCAGGAGAGGAAGCTAACCGCAAAGTAGAAAATTTAGTCAAAGGGGGGAAAGAAGAATAGAATGAATTCTCTCTTGCCTCCGCATTTCCAAAATGATTTATGCAGAATCCGTACTTGATCAACCAACACAAAAGTGTGTAGAGTATACAATGAGTGTTACACCAAAAAATGTTCATGAACAAAGGCACTTTCTCCGTGGTTGTTTTGTGGATTAAAGGAGGAAGAAGTGAGTAAATATTTTAATCCCATTTCCAAAGTGGTGTGAGTCAAATTATTCATTCACCCACGTCAAGGCAGGAGGGAAAGCAAGCTTTCACTTATCCACTTTCTTGTTCCTTTCTAAGATTGCCCACTTTTTCTGATGCTGCTGATACGTTGCCAACTTTCTCCTAACCAACAATATCCATGTGTAAATAAGTGTTAGATTCTGCTAATGAGATTTAGGAGTGGAGCGTCTATAAATGACGTAGCACTTTTTTGTTTTAGCTTTCTTAGAAGACTCAATGTTGTTAGTGTACTGAGGTATTCAAACCCAACGCATCCAATTATCATGGAATTCTTCCCATTCTCTTTCTCCCCACGACTCACATTTTAAATCACGGATGGATGGCCTTTTCCTAAAACTTTTTTCATTGAAATTGAATAGCTCACATCATCAGATTTCTCAAAAAAAACTCTAAAGTTTTTTCAAAGAGAAAGCACAAATCGAGCGTAACGTTATTTGCCTTTCATTGTGTTTTCTGCAAAATAGCAAAAAGTTTCACAGAAACGCCGAGATACAATCAAAATTGAATCCAGCATGACAATAGAGTTGGATAGCATATCTCTTCTGCGTTCTCTCAGAAAAGTTCTGAGAGGGATTCAAATGGGGAATTTTTTACAGAAATTATAAGCCAGCTTCTTCTTCGACAGACTATAAGGCTTATACTGTGTGAAGGGATTTCATTTGCGAGCTGTCACCTTGATTCAAATCCAATAATTGAAATGCCAGAATGTGATTTTCTTTGTAGTCTTCTTGCAGCTTGAATTTGTCTACACGTTAAATGGAGTGCTCGTTTACTTTACAAGTGAAAATCACATTTAGGCTGCTTTTTTTAACACTACAAAATGTCATTCTATTTTTGTCATATTTTATTTACTTGTTTTTTCTTGAGAAATGATGTTCAGACAAAGTCAACAACACTCTCACACTTTTCCCATTCAGCAGTGACATACAACTTGTGACAGTCCTTAAAAATAGGTACTTGTCAAGTTGAGTTATGCATGGCATTAAGGTACCAGACATGACGGGATGACTGCGTAATGTTTCATTTGAATTATGCAAGTTTAATAATGGAACTTAATCTTTTCCCCAGGCCACGCTCAGCCTCCGCATACTCTGTCCTTCCATTCCTCCATTCCTCTGGCGGTGGCCCAGTTTCTTCCGGAGATCCAGAAGTGATCACTCGACGGAGAGAGTCCATTGCATCCACCTTCCCAACCTCAAACGAAGGACTAGCTCTCCTCCTTAAAAGCCAAGCTGGAAGGCGGAACAGTTCCTTCACCACCACCAGCAGTGAGTATCTCCAATCCCCCTCGTCACAATCAGGGGAGGATGTGCTCGTGGGCTCCTTTATAAAGTCGACTGTCACGTCAGAGCTTTACTCGGAAGGGGAAGTCATTGTGGAGGAGGAACAGCGTGATATTGACAATTACAATAATCAGATTCCCCAAAATGTCAAAAAAATGCAGAGAAACGAGTCCTCAACTTCCTCATCTTCCTTCCTTTTCAGAGGCATTGATTTTTGGAATCGGAAAACTTCTTGCGGGGGAAGAGGCGTCATGACCCCTTTCCCTCCCAACGCCAACTTCGAAGAAGTTGGCGTTGGGAGAGAAAGGATTAATGAAGAGGATGAAGAGGGTAATGGCGTTGGTGGGGTTCATAATCAAGAACAAAACACTTTCTGTGGGTTTTTTCGACGCGTCGTTTTACAAATTATAAATATAAAAGAGAGTTTACTTTCTCCACTTTCTTTTGTGCTCAACTTCACAGCATGTCGTCGTAAATTCAGAACTTATTGGAAGGAACCACGTAGATCATTTTAAGAAGGGAGAAGGTTTTCTTCCTGTACAGAAAGAAGGTTTTTGAAAACTAATTTCATCATCATCATCCTTCTTCTCTTCCCTACACCATTATTGTAAAATTAGAACTTAAGCTTACATAATATATTCCTGAAATAGATTAAAAGTGTAAGATAAAATCCGCACACGTGGCGAAAACAAAAGGCAGGAAAACAATTATGCATGAATAAGAGTATCATCCGTCTTGTAGTTTACATCAACCATAGCCGGATGAAGAAAAGAATGAGTGATTTGCTTAAAATATATTATATTTCCACGCGAAACTTTCAACTTTTAAAAGTTTGTTGAGATATATGAAACAAAACTTTGTTGATTTTGAGGAAGAAGAAGAGAGAAAATACATTGCATTGTGTGATGTGAGCTTGCTGATCTGAAAGTATTAAGATGGATTTGTCCTATGGGGAAAGTTATGTATCTACGGTCGTGTCGTATCATCTCAATCTTATTCCCTCTATGGATTCAGTCTTTGTCAAATACATATAACTTTCCCCGTCGTCTTATCATTGAATAGATGAACTATTACTAAAGTACTTTTACTCTCTAATGTGACGTGTGTGTCGTATCGAGTCTGTGAATTGAAATGTGATGGGATATGAAATGAAGATTTAGGATGAATGCAGTATTAGAAATAATCCTTTATGTAAAAAGAAGTATGAAGCTATCTCCATTGCGAGGAGAGTTTGTGTAACGCAATAGAGAAGAGAGAAGAAATGAAATGAAGTTCTTGTTGCGTGTGTGTGATGTGATCTGCTTGTGTGCATGCATGCGATGATGATTCCTCCTCCGTAAGCAAAGACTGCCCATCTGCATATA
>JAQIWU010000768.1:0-21858 GCA_034696445.1 Isotomiella minor | reverse complement strand
AATAGTCAGTGAATTGTGAGTTAAGAAGTATTACAATATTTATTTTATGCAATCTGTAATAAATAAATGTAGGGAGTTTGTTTTGGAAATGGTTTGGATTTCATTTCCCTCACAGCTTAAAAGGCCGAGCTTGAATCAAATTCCGTGGTTGAAATTCTTGGACGAAATGAGTGATTCGGCAGATTTTGAGAAAGATGTATAAAGTATCCAACTGAACAAAGATTTTTTGCATGCATCGATTGCTACGACTACGTCTCGGAAAAGTTTTAGTTGTTTCCTGTATCAAAGAAATATTGGGGCTATGTGAGATAATGTTAAAAAGTTAAACTTCAAGTTATTCTACCACTACCAATGAAAATACTCTACGGCATCCCTCCCTGAATGCTTCTTTCTGGAGTCACAGTGATCATTAGAGAGCTCGGTTAGTATTGTCCTGTATCCCTTGTGGTCGCAATTACTTGAAATTCGGAAAAGACCTCAAGTCTGTAAATCATTTCTAATTCTTTTTCTTTCTCTGGCAAAATAGGAGCTTGAGTTTACACATTAGTTTAACTATCATTGGCAAAGGGATGTGAATTGCACTTTTATGTACAAGAGAAAACAACTACACATATTCATCCGCCTTCATAATCTATCATAAAAAAAGCTTCAAGTCAACTTTTTAAACCAATCAAACATCCTTTATTTGGGCTGAGGCGGTAGCAAACTTCCTTGAATCCCTCCTCTGCGTTCTTCAACCCTTTCGTAAAAAAGTTTGGGTTGCCACCTCCACAATTGTAGTAACCAACCCTTTATAACTTTTTAGAAGATCATGAGCTTGAATCTGAGCAGTGATGCTGGGCACAGGTCTCTCAGTCGTTCTGGTGAACTACCTGTTGCATCTTCTTCTTCAAATACAAGTTTAAGTTTTAACAACGTGGATAAAAAGATATTGTGGATCCCAAACCTGGTTCGTGGTTAGTTAATCTCATCAAGCAGGTTAGTCAGTCACACTCCAGAAGTGTAGGGTAAAGGGACGCTAATAAACAGGACTCTTTTTATACTTTCTCTTCTCAATAAGAAAAGAATCCGTATTTGTCGCACTTTCCCCTCCCTCGTGCACGTTCGACACTTGGAAGGATAAAAATCTTCCAAAGACGTATAATTAATTAGCAACCCCAACAGAATTGCTGAGAGCAGCAGCGGAATCGTAATTTTACTGTGGGTCAGTCAAAAGACCAGAAAATCAAGTGCTTGCAATTAATTGTCTTTAATGAGTGAACTTTTTTTGCAATATACAAAAAGCTTTTGATGAGTCCCTAATTTGTATGAGTGGGGTGACTTTGGTGGTGTGATGGATGGATGGGTGGGTGTTAAAGTTGAACAGTTGATGGACAGGTGACATTTTAGATGAAGAATTTTGCACCTCCGAAAGGTTGACCCTGTTGGACTTTTTACTGAACGAGAAGACGTGTCTGCAGTATCATTAACGCTCATCATTACTCACACACTTACTATAGAAATAATGGGTTTTATGAGAAACTATTATGCCACAATAATAGCAGCATCCGTCACCATTGTTGGCGTCTCACATTGCCTCACTGCTAGCTAAGTCGAAACTACACAAGGACTTGACTTGATGCATCGCCACCATTCCAACGGGCATCAACATCAACCTACCAATTTTCACCAGAGACTTGATGATCGAGAGGAAAGAACCGAAATGCAGGAAGTAATTCAAATGTGCGGGTAAGAAAGAACACTGATTTAACGTCTTTCATTTCTTTATTTTTTCCAAGCCCCAATTGAATGTTTATTTCAAAGGAAAGTAAAACTTTATTTTCACCATGAGAAATTGAAATTGAGAACTTGCAATTTATGAGAAACCATCAATACTTTCACCTTCTTACAAATTTTAAAGCGTTAAAATAGCTGTTTAGCATCAATCATGTCATCCTTTTTTATCGATTCAATAATTGATGAAATTATGTAGAAAATAAAAAGTGATAAAACATAAATTAGTATTCATCTCAATCTCAGGATAGAAAGAGAAGAAGAACTCTTTATAAGCAACTTGAATTATTATTGTTGGGATGGGACGCAGGGTTGCAATATTTGTTCTTGACTTTTAACCAACAATCAATTCGATAAAGAGAGGATCCCTATTGCCAGTCAATCATTCACTCAGATTGTTTAAAATGCAGCTCGTCTCGTGCATTTGACTTAACCTTCGTCATCATATTGATGAACCTGAATCTGAACGCTGAGAGTGATGAGCTCACAGACAATTGACGTGTTATTGAACAGTTAATCGTGCATTATGGGAGGACGAGTGAGTACTGCAAAATAAAGAAATCACACAAAAAGTGTTCATCAAAAATTGGTGAAATTTGGAATTCTCAAATTACCGTAAAATATCAATAATCAGTAACTCATCACGCCATGACTGAGTGCGAGTGTAGACGTATAGACAAGCCCGTGGTGGTGCTCGCTCACTTCCACTTTTTGATTCAATTTTTTTCTACTTTTGAGAGCTATCGAAACGTGCCATTATTATTACGGATATTACAACAATTTTCCCGTGAACATTACTCTCATCGCAAACATGTTATTGCTTGATAATTGATTACTACTTTACGTTGCAATTTATTAGACCCTCAAAATCAAAAAAAAAAGACTATGGATTTTAAAGGCGCTTTGAAATATACTTCTAACCACATGTATGCCAGTACTTTGCCTGCCACATCCATCCTTCTTTAATTCCGTCTCCAATTAATGACACGTTGCCGTGAAGAAGATGAACATTGTTGAGTTTGGTGTGCTTGAGAGACTTGGGGTATAATGAGTACAGAATGCTGGATTCTTTGGTGCATGAAGAAAGTAAAAGACTCTAGACTAATTTAGTCTTGCAGTTTCTGTTTTGCCTGAGGAAGATGGGACAGGCTACAATCGTTGGCAGCTAATGACTTGGAGGTGTGGGCATAGCCAATTGTTACATTTGACTATTGACAGCCAGTTGACAGCGGAATGTGTCTCAGTCTTTCTCTTCTGAGCCAATGGCAAGTCAGCTACACACTACAACTTCCAAGCCAATAAACCTATTCCACCCAAGCCAGGCCCAACTCTCAGCTTTTATGTTTTTAGAAGACTGAAACTTTTAGTTGACTACAGACTATGGTGAAAGAGCATTGCATTTTCGCTTGGCATTTCGTTTTTAATAAGAACGAACAGTGTCACGATACCCCATGAAGAACTTTCTCCATTTCTTTCATTGCACTTTTTGTAACTCACATCTTTGGATAATGATAAATCTTTGCAACTCTATCCATTGAAGCAGTTTCACCACTATAGAGATGTCTGCATGAAGAAAGACAATTGCAAGTTGAGGAAATTTAAATGTCAAACCTGGACGAATGTTGCTCAGTTGAAAGATAAGCTTAAAAGTTGACACGAGATGGTGAATTTGAGTGACGGTATCATCTACAACGATCAAAATCGAGACCAAATTGTCCAAATGATTTTAATAGCATTCTTATAAACACTTGATGCAGCTCCTTCTATGCTTCCTGAGTAGACATTTCTCTTTAAATGCCACGTCCATGTAAGTTTGATTTGAGCTCTCTGAGTTTTGTATTTAATTTATTTTTAAAGGTGACAACAATAGCGATATTGAACAATGTTGAATGCAAAGTGCAAAACAGAAGGTGACTGAACCCTTACGGTTGGATAGGCATGGCCATTCTTCCTGATGCAAATAATTGGTCCTCATTTGAATGATTGTATTTGTATGGCACAATATCGGACTTGTACCTCGTTCCTTGATTACACCAAAGTATAGCTGTAAAAACTAAGTATTCATATTCATGCTATCATTCAAATCAATTTGTACAACAGATGTCACCAATCCTACAATGTGCAGATTTATTTATAAACCCACAACATCATCACATGTAAAAAAGAAAGTATAGTGAAATGAAATAAGCAAGCACAAACAATTTCAATGGTTTTTGAGGCACTTCAAGAGTCAAGTCGGTGTAAAAAGAAAAGTTTTGAAAATTCTACTTTCTACTTTAAGAAAGAAGCTGCTCTATGCTTTGCTTTATGAGACTGTGGTAAACATGATTATGCACAAAGACATCAACATTGTTTCTTTTTGCATTCACCATTTTTGGTCAAAACAAAATTTTGTTTTGACTGCAAGACTCAAGATTTTAGAAATATGGAGATCAAGGTCTGGGTCTGACGTTGAAATCAATGTAGAACTCTAGCACTATTCTTTTAATTGGTTTGCAAACTGAATCATTCCCTTGTGAAGGAAGGTTGTACAAATCAATTACTATTATTGGGGTTGCTTGATTGCAATAGTGTAGGTAGATAGGTAGGATGAGAAGACTGGAAAAGTGGTTTGGTTTTTGGTTTTCAGCATTGGTGAGGTAATTACTACTTAACAGATCCGGGTCCATCCTGCCTTTTCAAGATTGCCCATACATCTCTTCATTTGTTAGGTTCGTGTGCGATTATGTTACAACAACTGGATACCTAGTTGAACGTAGGTTAATCGAATCAACCTCTTGACTCGACTCAAACTGGATTAATCATAATTCCTGCATTTACAAATTAATGACTCGCAGGTATTTTGAGTTAAAAGTGACCTGCACCTTGTTCTTATGACTGGCCGGAAAAGGTCCAGGACGAGGAGTTGGAGACAAAAAATCATGGTTATCCACTTATTTTACACTGTATCTCTGTGAGGAAAAAGCATAATGAACATAATTATTCACTTTCTCCAGTTTTTTGTGTGTGGTAGTCATAACTCCGGGGGAAGATGTGGTGTGTTTTATTATTGTTGGGGTTTAATTATACATCGCAGTTGGCGGTAACATTACTCATTCCGTAATTAAGCAACTCAAGGGGGATGAATATCCATTCCACCTTAGCCTTTGTCTTTGGTACGAATTGACATGATCCGGTATCCATACTCCATTCCATTTTGGCCTGCAGAAGAAGAACTTGCTATTACGTTACACTACCTGACGGTGCCCCACTGGGTTTTGACAGGTGCCAATAAATTATCCATGTTGCAAATCAACTCCTTATACTCCATTCCGGTTTTTATCATATTCCTTGAGTCACCAGATATTACGGGGTTGACCACTATACAAATCAATTACCTTGGAAGTTCTGGTTTGGTTATCAAACCACATATCCTTCTTTTTCCATTCAGAAACTTCCAGAGTTATTCTCTCAACGTCAGAAAGCATTTTAAAAAACTAAAGAAAGGCAAAGGGTCAGCACTGTCTTACCTTCCCCACAGACATCAAATGTCATTACATTGACGATGCAACTCGAATTTACTGGAAATTAATTGCATTACAAAAAGTTTTAGCTTTTATTATTGCTATTATTATTTCTCTCTTTGGAACGTGCGTGGGCGGTATGAGCAACCCTTTAAACAATCCTTGTTCTGTGCATGAATGTGCAACTGTGGGGAGTATAGAATATCTGTAAGCAGCGAGAGGAGGACGATTAAGATTAGATTAAAAACTTGGTAGAAAATAAGTTCCCTCGAGCTGTTATTAAATTTTATTATCCTATCGTAATTGTATTGTATCGACGAATTAATTGAATTGGACAATAAAGTGTAATAATTTGAGCCTTATACGGGATTGCTGCTCACTGCTATCAAACAATATCATCATCATCCGCAATCGCGTCGTCTTACAGCTTAGTTATATTTCATTGTTATAGTCAAGATATTCTCAATGCCCCCTCCACCACCTCCACCCCAAATAGATTTGTTAGATTCCTCATTCATTCAATTGGTGTCATAATTTGTAATGTAATTGTTTATTTCATTGTTGCTCTTTTATCGCACGCGTTGCTTTGGTTGCTTTGTCTTGAGAGTGTCTACTTCTTCAACAACACAGCAATAATTATCTTGGATAAATAAGTGGTTTAACTGAAAAGGGATGAATAGCGTGTGTTTTGCGTTCTGTGGTTGGACTATTGCATATTCTGCATAGAGAAGAGAGAGATCAAGTCCAACAAACTAATGAAATATCGCTTTTATGAATTGGTCACACTCCACATTCATCTGTGAACAATACCGTCTCATTCTCTCCTCATCATCACCCACTTGCACCCCTCTCTGAACGAACACACACTTCTTGAAGAATGAAAGCGTCTAGTGGAAGTATATCAACAATGCAAGTTAAGAGAAATATGTACGCCTCTGCCTTTGTTGTTATCTCAGTTCAGTATTTTAATACTTTGTTTTGTATTGCTGGGGGCTCACCTTTCTTAAAATAGTTTGGGGTGTGACGGTATGAGACTTTTTGTAAAAAGCGGAAGAAGAATGAGAGGAATTCCTTTGTTCGAGACGCGTACCGTGACCATTACAATTTATATCAGACTGCCTCATGCCATGCCGCTAATAAGAAGCAGAGAGATGAGTCTTTCATATCACAATGAAAAAAACCAGATTACACATAAAATCGGTTGCTACTTCTGGTTCTCTGGCTTCTAGCTATTGTGCAAAAGACGTGTTTTATTTGTACGATCCGAAATTTGGAGCAAATTACCCACAATCAGAGAAGAATTAGAATCAAGAAGTGAATACTTGCCTTGTCGTAATAATAATACATGTAATATATGCATTGCTCGGAGGAAGGAACGTGGCACTTGTTAGTAAATAATGGTGTGGTTACCATGGAGGAACTGTTGAGATGATAAAGAAATGATTTCCCTCAAAGGTTTTTTGTTTTTTGAGGCGTACGAGTATTTTACTTGAAACATAATGCGGTCAACAGTCTTCAATATCATTTGTCCATCCATCCCACAGTGCAAAAGCATCCGCGTGCCTGTTTTGGATGATTAAGAAAGGAATTCTGGAATTCCATCCAGCGGCTGACTCTCTGTTCCTTTTCCATTTCCTTTATATCATCAAGCTAATCACGGTTAAAAATCATCACATCACATCAAAATGAAGCACAATAGCGCTCTGTCCCGTCAGTAATCACTCATCTTAAATAACTCTGTGTATATCAAATCAAGTGGATCATTTCCTTCTTGCTTTCTCCCCCCACATGTAAAATTCTTTCAACCAAAGTCTGGTAGTCTGGAATAAAAGAAAGAGGAGTCGATCATTAGCATCAGCAGCAGCGCAAAGTAGGTATCATGATTCTTCTCTTGGACAAGATGGGTTTGAGATGTCTGGATAAAACTGAAAGTGCTCCAGCCAAATGCTTGCCTAAGTTAAGTTAGTCAGACAGGTTTCTGTTTCATCAATTTCTGCCACCGGATCCTACTGTGCATGTGCCCTCACTGTTCACCTACAAAAGAACTGGAGCAATATTCTTTTCCATCATACTTTATTGCCCTCCTCGGGTCAAATTAATTGGTTTGGTTATACTCACTCATAGAACAAGAAATACCTGCACAAGAACGTTAATCGATTTCCTATCATTTCGATGCTAAAAGTCTTTACAAGCAAACACCTTTTTATACTCACTACTTATCATATCTCCTTTCTTTCTGTCTGCTGTGTGCAAATGAATTTGGATATCCAATCCAAGTTTGTTTCTACAACAATGCTTTTTTTCAATTGCACTTTAGACATGAGGAAAGGACCCGACTGTTATTAGGGTTGCCCCGCAAAAGTATTTAGATATTTCATGCACTAATTCTGTTTTTGTAACTGGCATTAACATGTAGACCTTGTAAACATCTTTTTGATTAAAGAAATCTAATCATATAAAAATACTGTTCACCGCCATTTGGGCAACATGACATGACTGACACCCACATTAGAGGTCTTCCTGTTGGAATTATGGTGGTAAGATGGTAGATACAAAGGGAATTGAGATTCATGGTTAGCTTGTGCCAGAAACAACTAAAAATGAAATTAGAACCGTGTTTGGCACGTGAAGGAGTTTGAGTACGCAGTATTTGTACTCAGAAGATAGTGGTAGAGACTCAGACTGACTGGATAATAGCTCTAGGTCCGCAACATGTCGTGAGTATTCAAGTTTGCATTTTCTTGATTATTTTGACTTCAGTTTCTAGTTTCCAAGGAAGCTTTCCTTCCATGGATTCTGAATCATGCATCAGACTTGGATTTGGATTAGTCCGACAAGATGGACACCTAAGAATCTGGTTCGTCTTCCCTGATAACCTATTACCTCAACTCTCAACGATAGGCAAAATGTGAAGCCAGCATTATTTTAGACGAGAGATGAAAATTAGCTGAAGGCTGGATGATGTGAAATGTGAAAGCGTAATCAACCAACAGCATGCGATCAAAATTTAAGGGAAACAAGACTCGATTTTTAACAATTTCACCAAAAAGTTGACTTTTAGCATCAAATCAAGACGAGTCACCCTCCAACAATAATAATCCACACCAAAAAATAAACTACAAACTAATCATCGAATTATAGGATTGTTCCGAAGACTCTTAACCAATGAATTACTTTACAAATGCTAGTCAAGTTGCTGTAGTAAGAGCTACATATTATTATTTAGGTAACGTAATTGCGAATTATAACAGTTTTTTTTTATCAAGTGTTTTTTTACTGTGCTGTTAAAATAAAGTTGATATTTACAAAATCATAAAGTAAAAATGAAAAACTCCGAAGAGGATGGAGCTGAGTTGAGTCGTATCTGCCTTGTCTATCGATTTCGATCGATTAATTGAGCTGTCTCTTCAAAGGCCCGAAAGTTTTCCGTTGACGTTGACTTGTATCTTTAACAATCATTTAAAGTCAATTCGTTTATAAACGATCTTCTTTTAATAATGCGTTATTGATGGACATGTACAGATCATCAGCTATGTTAATGGTAGTGTGGTGATACACAATTATTAAACGGTCCTTTCGACCTGTTTCATAATGCCCCGTTTGGTCCTTTCCTCATACTCTCTTCTGCTTTTGTAACAAAAGTCTTGTATCTAAAGTTCATATCTATATCGTCGTCAAGAAGATCTTTGTCTATCTAATGGATCTGTTCTCAGTTCATTTTGGAAAGTGGAATTCTTATGGAACTCCCGGAGTGGACAAGAGCATAAAGATGTTTACCCTTTCTTCCTCTCTTGTTCCCGTCAACTTCACACCACGTTTAGAACAAATATATTTAACCAAGATTCCTATGCAATTGGCCGCCTATAGCTGAATATTCACAAGGAGATGAAATTCATCCTTATTTTAATTTGTAATATTTGTGGCCCTCTGCATAATATATTAGTAATGATTGGAAAAACCTTGGAGTCAGAGACTTGAGCAACTTAATATATGTCATACTTGATTTGACAATTGATTGAATTATGTGAAACAAACTTGGATTACTTTTCGAAAATTGGGCAGTTTGACTTATTTAAGGTAAAGTCTGAGCACCTTCGGAGTTGGACAGCGTGAGACAGCCGATGGCAAAGCGATGCAAGCATAAAAGTAAGACTTTATTGTAAAGTTTTTCATGTTTCCTTCATCATAGCCTTGGTCAACTGCTGGTTGCATCAAAAAAATCAAATGAGACAGTCAGCAAGCAACCAACTTTTTATGCAATATAGAAACGCGCAACAGACCTGTAGAGAATGAAGTGAGACCTGTTAACTTGGACTCATAATTGGAATTGATAACTCGTACTCACCACCACACTCCTTCCTTTTGTTAAAAAAATTAGCAATAGTAAATACCATAACTAGGGAAAGTCATAACTGCCTTCATTTACTCTTTCCATTAACTTTTGCTTGTAAATTTTTACATCTCATTATAATTTTTCTTTGTGTCTTCACAAAAGCCAGTGGTAATTCACACCGACTCCGGTTAATTAGATAGTGTGTCCTCATGACATCATACATACACTGTCTTCGATAATAATAATAAGGCATTCCTATGATTTAAACAATGCTTAAGGTTGGAAAGCAACATTTTTTAGTGCCATAAATTAAATGGCTGAATGAGCATGAGGAGGAATATGGGAACAACATAACCATCAACGTCATTCGGATGTTGGTGTTGGTCTTCAATGTTTCACTATTCATTCAATGTCCGTTTCAGAAACTATCTAAAAATCTGTGGGCATTGCAAGAGGTATTTTAACCATCAAAATTGAGACAAAATTCCACAGATTTCTGTAACATCATTTTTAATTTTAAAAAATAATATCCGACTGCCAAAAAGTGTTGTGCACAATGCCCTTGCCCACTCTGCACGACTTTTTCCACCGGAGAAGGTTAAGGACATTTAAGTTTACAACGCGTATAGATGTGATGATGACTGCAAGAAAGTTGGTCGAGGAACTGCACGAATTGTGTCTGCGATTTGTCTACTGTTGACCATGAAATTTCTTTGAACAAAGAAAACGAAAAAAGGTCTTCAGCCGTTTATGTAACTTGCTCCTTCCTGCGTAAGGAGCACAATGTTCACAGGACAACGTCACGAAGTCATGGGCAAATTGAAATGGAAACTGAAAAGAGTTATAGGAAAGTCATGATTTTCATATCATCTTTGTATGTACATGAAATTTGTATGCCTATTCTGCAAACACAAACAGAAAACCTATAGGATTGTTGTAGCGTGAAAGTTGAGCATACAGAACGAGACTGATTTGTATAAATTTTCTCAATTTTGAGTAATTGCTATTCCCTCGTCTCCACATCATTCTAGATCATAGGAATAAACGATCTAAAAATGTACTCTGCTCGATTTTGAAGCAATCAGAATTTGTATCATAGAAAGCGTATGAATACATAAAATAAAATCCAGGTCTATAAAGACAATCAAATGTAATTATTGACCATTCACGAGTGATCCAAAATTCTCTCTGCAGTTTTGCGAACTTTAACCCTCCCATGATTATCTCGACAATTTACTCTAATTTAAATAATTTTGAGCAATCTTTGATGTTAAATTTCTTCATCTCAAGTCCTAATCTGACAATCAATTTTTCTCGTTAGTGTGTAACATTACGAGGACATAATGTCCTCTGACGATGTAGGGTGTACTTGATGGAACCATAAATTTCCATTTGAATTTAAGGCTGAGGAGAAAATTGTAGCAAAGTTAGCCAGCAATGTAAAATTGTGCATAATTTCAGTGCCGAAGAAGACGCGCATTAAAGAAGAACCAATTTGTCTAAATTTTGTGAAAGGAAGACAAGTCGTGGAAATTCCGTGTTAATAAGCTCTAAGGTTCATTCTGCTTACCCCGTTCATTGCAATTTAAGGTAATCATCATGAATGACTACGACGACAAGAATAAATGAGATCATGTCAACCGTCATTTTGTCTTGCAAGAATAACACCGTAATAGAATGTTCATAATTCTGATTGTGTAATAGCACAAGTCTTTTTAGTACCTACACTACTTCCTCTCTACTCTACCCTTATCATCACCCAAAAGTATAATAACTGTTGATTTTTTGATTTTACAGCAGCTTTGATGCGACCAAGTCCACGAAGGGGGCCAGTAAACTACGACGGGACTTAATAAATTCAGAAATCGCAAATCTTAGGGACCTTCTCCCACTTCCGTCTTCTACAAGACAGCGACTTTCACAGTTGCAGCTTATGGCCCTGGTTTGCGTGTATGTAAGGAAAGCAAATTACTTTCAACAAGGTAAGCATATATGATGATTCCACCGTATCCAATACAGTAATGTTTACCCAATGTCAACAGATTTTCTGCTTTAACAATTAATGAGTATGAGGGGCACTTTGAGATGCTACAGAATGAAATGCTTTATTATTACACGACCAAAAAAAAGGATGAAGAAGAATGCAGTCGTGTGATTTGGCGTTAAAATGTTTAGGTTTAGCACTTTTATTTGTTTGGCATGAGCTTCACCAAAATTAAGAGCGATCAGACACATGCCAAATTTTTAGAGCTAGTTTTCCAACATTTTGAAACCACCTCATTTGGTGAATTTGAACTTAAATTGCTGTCGGTTGGGTTGGTAGATCGTGCCTATTTGACTTGACTATAATCCTTGCATGTATACAAAAAAACTTGGGTTTATTTATTGGTGTACATATATACTACTCTTATTTGTGACTGTAAAACTTGATAGGTAAATGAAACCAGCGACAAGACGTCAGTCAGCTTGCAGGTTCATTTTCTGATCGGTGGTGATCAATTGCCAATCAGTCTGAGGGATCAGGGCAAAGTTTCACGAATTACAGGGTAATTCACAAATGCAATGGCAAAAAAATCAACAATCCAACAACACAGCATGAGAATATTTTTTCATTTCACATCTTCACTTCAGAAGGTGGACTTCAATTAGCTGTTAATATGACTGTATTATGCATCCCATTCTATATAATTTGGCCTAACCAAAAGAACCACTAGTTTTTTTTTATTTTGCAAACTGTTAAATCTTTTAGCAAATTGAAGACTGTAATTTATATAAGTATTAACTAATTTATTCATTCAACAGGCATCATGCGTTTGCTGTTTATTTTATGAGAACTTCAACAACTTATATTGACATAGTAAAGTTGACGGCATATGACAGGTTGTATGCAAATTTTATCGTAAAACTCGAATCTTTGATAGAATGAAAGGAATGAAAATCAAGATGTAGTGAATTAATTAAAAGAGTGACATGATATGAAATCTGGTAATTCTGGAAATGCAGCAGTTTGACTTCCATTTCTACTGTGATGTAGAAATGCTAATGAGCAAGCAGACCTACCTTAAAATTTAAAATGTAGTTAATTAAGGAGGATCTCATATACTTTTTAGCCACATGAAAGATCTTTCCCGAACACAACTGCATACCGCAGACTTGTAAAAGTAATTACCTGATTTTTACAAAATGATCCCCATTTACGATTTAGAGAAGGCCCAGTTCGCCTTTTGTGGCAAATAATCAGTGAATATTAAAACGGGATTGGGGAAAGATGAGATGATCAATGAACCTTTATGGACATACATGATCCAATCCTTTTTTCCTCCACAGAGAAGATCGGTTATACTTTTTGCTTTTTTGGTACAGTTTACCATTATTATCCACTCCGTCAATCTTCGCCAAATGATGTTCTATTGTTTTGGAATTCTTTACATTTTCTGCAGACTTTGCCACACATCGCACACGGGTTGTTGCCCGTCTCTCATTCTCATTTTTCGATATTGTTATTGTTACATTGTTTCTTTTCTTTTTCGGCAGTTTTCTGTCTTAAGTTTTTTGCCACGCCACGATTACAAAGATTTAAGATGGTCGGGTTACTTATTCTTGAGTGGAAATGAAATGTTTATTCCTAAAAACATAAAAGCGTGGATTCATTCTTGTTGCACAAGGAAGAAGCGAATGGATCCATATTTCACGTCATCAGACAACTTTGCATTTCACTTCCACTCCACACATTGCATTGTAATGTGTGATGGTTACCTTTTCCAATATAAGCCGAAACCGACTGATCGACGATAACTGACGAAAGATTTTTAAAGGCCACAATAAATTACAATTAGTCTCTAATTTCATTTCCATTTTAATCTGAATCGAAACAAAGAAAAATATATCTAAAACTTTTTCTTTCCGCAAACCAAAATGTTGCTACACATTCTATACAACGCTATTTAGTTATTTGAAACCTACAAGTAACAGCATTGCACAATATGCATTTTAGTTCTTTCCAGGAATACAAAAAATTCAGCATATTGTCCTAAAACGTATGAAAAAAGTGTGAACAGGGCGACGGTCAGAGAATAATGCAAATGCACTGTAATTTTGGTCCCTAAAAAATCATAAAAGTAACACTTCTTAGCTACGTTTACATTAACGATATTCATCTCACAATAATGTAGCAGTTTGTCTCATTCTTTAAAGTAAAAACCTTGGATGATGCTACGACAGTTGGACTTGTCCAACTTTTCTTCATCGTTTCGTCGTCGCATCTCACGTCATTGCAAAGGAAGAAGCTTCATTGCATCTTATAGATACACAGGTAGTCAGTCTCATCTGAGGCTTGGCAGGAGTAATTTGATTTGACTTGGCAGACAGAATGCAAAAGGCACAAATAAGTGAGTGTTGATGTTGATGGTTAGTTTTTATGGCGATGGCGCAGTGGAGGTTGGCGAGGAAATTAATTTTGATTATTACAATAATTTGTGCCTTATCTCAAGTTCACTTCACTTTTCTGTCTCTCTTCTACCACCTTGCCTTTCTTTCACGACAAGTGGTTGGAAGATGTTGAACAAAAATGATACCCATACCATCTCCTGATGGTGAGAATGAACAAGAAAAGACCATTTTTCATCTCATTTTTCAGATCTGATGATGATGATGTTTCCTAGGCTCTTGCAAGAATACCCAATTAAGTGATGGAAAATTATTATCACTCTTCCTCGCTCTGAAAATCTACCAAAATCTTCCAAATTTTCGCCGCGTCTGTAATTCCGTCAAATCACCAGTTAATGATACACTTTGAAGATAGCACACCTTTGGAATAGCATTCATGGAATTAAGGAAAATTAGCTTTATATTACCAACTAATCATTTTTTATAACTGCACTCTTTCACTACAAAAGAAAGAACTGATAAAAATATGTAGCAATTTATAGCCCAGCAGAAATTTCACTACAATAGACAAATTATTGCCAAATTAGCTTCTCACTTGAGCAAGTGAACGAAGAAGGGAATTATTGGAATTATATGCTGCAACAGGATTGAATTTTGTCACCTTGTGTGAATCTTGTGTCAACGCTTAAGCAGTCTTCTTTTCATCTCATTTTGTGTGATAAATGGACGTGGGAAGTTTTCTTGTCAATTCCCATGCAGGTTGAGGAGACTCGTTCACGTTTTTTTTAAAATCTTCGCATGGGTACCTGTATGCATTTGAATTTGAATGCAGGGAGCCTCCTAATTAAAATGAAGTACTCATTAAATTAATTGTAGTGCATGTAAGGAAATCTACGGAGATTTCTTCCACCTTTTTGTAGCCAAAAAATGCTCGCATGGGGAGTGCGTAATAATCGGGGCATAATGATACTTTAGTTTCTTTCTTGCATCTTTTTATTGATGATCTCTGGATGGAACAAGTGCAAGTGGAGGAGCTTGCTGAGTTAACTCAAAAACCTTTATGTTTGTTACTTGTTGAATGTGCACTGGGAAAGCAAAATTTAAAGAGAGGTTTTGGGAATTTGCATGGTTCTTAAAAGTCTTTGTCTCGTTCCTTTTTCACAAGTAGGAAGATTTTTGTAGAGTCGTAAAGTTGTAAGAAAATGCATTGTGAGTTCAGAAACTGTCGTAAAATGAGTAATAATGTGTGTCCACATCCGACATTTACATAATAGCCCGTGTCCTGTCACCACATAATAAATCTGAAAGTTTTGTTCCTTCTGTCATGCAACTACTCTTGAGCTTGGCTTGGCGGCACAAGGAATTGGAAAAGGTTGAATATTCATGAGAAAAAACTGATCATCTCCGGTTCTCTCCTTCCTTTCGGTCTACCGTATCATCCAACACAGATTAATGATACTCATCTCTCCAAAAGAGAAAAAAACGATACTTTGACATGATTTGACAAGGGAGGAGGATGATTCCTCCAAGACACAACTTACTTCCCCATTCCTCCACACAATTACATACATGAAAAGCTGTAACAACTCAAGTTTGATTTCATTTTAATTTCCATTCCAAAGTGCAGAAAAGTTTGAAAATTTTAAAATCTGTGACAAAGCATAAAATCTTGGGAATTCTGAACTTTGTACATTTTTCTTCATTCCAAAATTCCACTCCCTCTATTATTTCATTCATTCTTCTCCTGTCAGTATGACTCAAGTCAATCGCTTTTGATGAAGAGTCAATTCCAATGAAAGCATGCCTGTTGAGATGAGCAAACTTTGGAAGATGAGTAAAAAGCTTGGGTTGTTTTATTATTGTGTAATCAATACCACTCTTCTGTGGGCTGATTTGATCTTGGTCTTATGGTGGATAAAATCATACTCTACAAAATAAAGGCAAAGAACTGGACCCGGAACTCTTGAAGAAGAATCCTAAACAACTTGTTGCTCTTTTGTGGTTGATTTGATTCTCCTGGGTTGCTAATAAAAATTGGCGAATGAAATCTACTTTTTACCTCTCTGCAATGTTGTGGCGGTGTGGACTGGTTCTGCTTTCTTGTCCTACAAACAAGTCGGACTCCTTCTCACAAGATGAGAAGAAGGAGCGCTCCCTAATTCAGCTTTCAGGAAAATTTACAATGTTTGATAACCCTCCGATTAGGATTAGTATTACATTCTGATGGAACCAGTGGATCCGACTTCTTCCAACCTGTCTGTCTGGCCATGCAAACCTGCCGTGGCAATGGTTGGGTTCGTTAATTGACTCCTGTACTTTTTTCTTCAACATATATTTTGGTATCTGGACACCCCAAAAGTTAGCTCTAGCTCACAGTCGGAGCAACTTGATTTATTCCACTTTTATAGCCAGCACTTACCATTCGATCACTTGTCGTTCTCTGGACTTGAATTATTAAGTTGGTTGCTGCGGCTGCTCACTCACTCGTCAAATAAAAAAGTCGTAAACTCATCCAATTTTGAGCAAAGAATGAATAAGAAAAAAAAGAAGGCAAGAGAGGACGGAGCAATAGTCAATATCAAGTTGTACAAATGATAAACTAATTCTTCTACGTTTCGCCGCTTTTACTGCTTCAATAATATCACACAACTGAAGGGTACAAATCACCTTTTATTTCACCATCATCATCATCATCATCACAAAACCAAAGCCAATAAAGTTAATGAATGCAGTAGTAAAATCGGAAGAAAGCGTGGTTAAAAAATTACTCCAAAAGTCACATCAAATCTGCTGGCAACAAAACCTGAATGTCAGCAACAATGTTGCTCGTCGAAAGAAAGCTTATACGCTTCTTTTGCAATAAGCCAAATGGATTCTTCAACTTTTCACTTCTTGTCTTGCGGTAAACCAGAGCAGGAAGGAACACACACGTGCTGAATAAAAATGGATGTGGAGGATCATACGAATTTGGAAGATGGTAAAAATAATGATGTTTTACGAATCAGAGTGGATTGCATACTGCATTGAATGAGTGTATTTTTATGTTTTTTTTTGCAATTCCTTCTATAAACATGGGCAGTTTCTTCAAGTTTCAATTTAATCCTTGGTTCACGATTCCAGAAGAGATGCAGTCACGCCTTTCTGCCTAAAAGAAAACTTGCACTCGATGAACAATTTTACTTTTAACTTGCACTTTTGAGCCACGACTTTTTACGTGTTGAATGTTTTACCGAATTCAAAATGCAGTTTGCCCAAAGAGCAAACACGAGATTGGGTTAGGTTTAATTTGCCTCTCTCTTGATTATAATATTTCCATGTAACCAAAAGTAAGTCGTGCTGCATAAGAAACCATAGGATGAAAAGAAGTCGTGTCTTGTCCCACATCGTCTACATCACGCACAACAAATGCGTAAAGCACAACTTTATAACATACGCACATCACGACCACCGATTCACGACATTCGCTGGACGAGGTGCATCAAATCACGAAAATATTGCAAAAAAGTTAAATTGGCCAAAAAGTTTGACTCCTTTCCTTTTCACCTGCAATTGGAGGTTATTGGGCTGAGATATAGGCATAAAATTAAACCGGTGACAAAGCCAACATTCCAAACACACATCATCACCCAAGACGTTTCAGAAAAGACTTTCACAAGGCAGTTGGTTGGTTAAACCATTACTTGGACGTGGTAAATTACAAATGACGCATGCATGCGACTACATGATGAGAGGAATCCGCATGGTAGAGAGGGCACCTGACAGTGGAATGGACTTAATTTAAGGTGATATGTTGAGACTGAAAAGATTTATTAGTATTTTATTGCCGTGTTGTGGCGCATTGTGGTAGACAACCAAAGTCCTGCTGTTTTGGGTGTTTTGTGGATTCACACAAAGAATCAAAGAAATGGTGACCATGCTGAGGAACTTTAAGGTTGTTTAACATTGTTGGTCCATTATTCTAATCTTTTTCTTTTTATTCATTTGCCATAGTGTTCAACTCCTTGTGATTGTGTTGCTGCATAGCAAAGCACACAAGACAATGTAACCACTACTGTGGGCTTCGCTTTTTCTTTTTATTCCATATTCTCATCTCCAATGGCCATAGGTGGTGATGGTGTAAAGTGTATTCCTTAATTTATTACGGCGCTAAAGTAGTAAATCTGTACTACATTATCTCTTAACGATGCTGCTGCATTAAATCTGCCAAGGCAAACGGTTGGGGACTAATTATTGCAACTTCTGGCCGGTTCACTGTTGGTATACTATCTGAAGACTGCATATCTGAGGACGACAAATAATACGAGTTGCAAGATTGATTACGAGCTATTCCTGTTGACAATACGTTGAGGTTCAGATTGCAAACTACCATAATTGATTACAATAATATTGTTTCTTGGTCCTGTCAAGATTTGCTAGATAGAATCCTGTTTTAGGAAAAAATATATAAACGAGTCTGTCCCCAAGACAACTTAATGGAAATATCATCTGTGCAATGAACAAAATTTCTCTAAATGGTAATTTAAAGAGTGGACATGAGACATTATTAGTTCGTGTAGCTTGGTGTTGTGGGACAAGGAATTTTATTTATTATCCTCATTATTCTTCCCTTGAAGCAGTTAAAATTGTCACCACTATCTATGTCTCCTTTTCACTCATATTTAACTCAATGAGTCCCAACCCCAACAACGTAGTTTTGCATTAGATCGATGGACGCACGCACATTAGGCAGCACACTAAAGAAGTCTTCTCATTGTTGTCAGGAGGTTTTCATTGTCAATTGAATAAAGCGTGAACAATGTCGGTAATTAGTTGAATGAAACCTTGTCGGATTATACCTATTAATGAAAACTACAATTTTACTGTTTTGCTACTTGTCTGAAGGAACATGAAGTGTGTCACTTGACACTGCATAATACATAGGTACTCTCAATGCAGTTAATATTCTTTCTACATTTGTTATAAACACAATTGTGTTTGTCCATTCACTTGTTAAAAATTAATTTGCTTATAACCACGGTTAATTCAAACGCCTTGAATGGTTAACTGCGTGGATAGTATAAGGTACCTTTAAATAAGTAAAGTGACTTGATGAAGTAGGTAATCAAAATAGGCATCTAATGAATGATGAAGAAAAAGCAAAATTCGATAAAGGTTGTTTCTGGAGGTTTCATTTCGTCAGAGTCTGTTTGAAACAGGATAGAGTTATTGAATTTACTACACTTTTTGCTTGGAAGTTCAATTCTACTACCGGCTGAAAACTTGTCTGGAACCAAGACTACGTATATAGTTGGATATGGTTGATGCGCAGGGGCCAAATAGATTAATTGCAACAAACTTGTTTCATCCATCAAGTTTCATATTATTTTTGATTCCTTTCACCAAAATTACATGGTTCAACGATTGATTTTCAGTAAAATGGAAATTAAAGAAAAGATGATTGTGTTCCTATACGAAGGTTGAATGTTGTTTCATATAAACATCATTGTTAGTGAAAGTGCTGGTCTAAACAAAACCTTTTTCCAAATTCTTGCTTTAATACATCCCTAAAGAAAAAGAACTGCCTACGTGGCCAAGCGTTCCCGGCTTAGTTTAATTAGTTTAACATAATATAATATAGATAAAGATATGTTTAAACTTGTTTTTGTTTCTTTTTTCAGTGTTCAAACGACATCATGAATTGGGGCATCCATTTTCCACCCCTAACATCGGTTTTTCAAAGGTGAGAAAGTAATTCTTATTAAAACTTTAATCGGTCGGCGGCGGGACTTTCTTTCAGTGCCCTTCCTGAGTTTGGTTAAGTTCTTAGCGTAAAACAAATACAAATGCAAAATGGTTTAATTTTCACAAAGGATTCGACATTGGAACAATAAACACATATAATGTACATTTCTTCATTTCACCGACTTCCTCGGTAGTCTGCAGTCGGGAAAAAGCAATGCTTCGTTCGATCAAACCTCACCAGAAAAGTTGAGGGTACGCTGAGACAACTACAAAGTCAGAAAAACTTACGATATTAAAAAAGAGCTTCTTGAACTTGTTTGCTTGAAGCAGAATCTCTTCTCTGCTAAGAAAGATAAAGGTTCCGCCGTTAGGTTTTTATTAATTGAGTACACAGCGTGTGGTTGAGGATTTGGGCAATTTACACTCCAAATCAGGGATCGATTACTGTGGAAGGAAGGGGGTTTTTTAGATTGTACATAGACTTGAATAAAAAAAACTCAGTATTCAAATCAATAGAATGTGAAATCAAGTCTGCTATGGACTGGACAATACTAAGTAATTATGATACGTTTTCAGACATGACCAGCCAGCATCTGTTTTAAGTGAAATCTGTCAGTCAATGTCAACACGTCATCTACACTTGGATTCGAAGTCGACGTAAAATCATTCAGGATGAAACATGTCAAGTCTATGGCTACTTTGTTTTTGGGCATCAATTTATCTTAGACATCAGTTGAGTGACCAACGGTGACTTTGTTTGCCAGGGTTTTGCAGTCACTACCAGCAGCTACCTGAATTAATTCATCTTCTCTCCGTTTACCAATCAATCGCTTAGGTTTCGGTGCACATCCACCGATATAAAGAAAGATTAGCATGTAAATTGAATCTCCAAATTTCCAAAACAGAAATGAACCCCAGGACGTCCTTCTTGTTTATTTAACCTTTAAAAATTATAATTGAAACGCAACAACAAACACAACAATACTTCAGATTTATAAAACAACAAAGACGTCGCATATTGCGTTGAACAGAAGAATTGATTACAGATTAAGAGAACAACATAAAAAGTTAACAGCAAACTGACACTTTCGGAAATTGGTGAGACAATTGTTGTCCAGGATAAGAAAACTACTTTTGGGATTATTATATATTAAAGCCTCCTTCCTTCCTAATTTTTGAGCTCCTCGTTTCAACTCAATCAATACCGCAGACACCGACCGAAACCCACAATGTTTGCTTGTTTCTATAATCTTTTAGCATTTAGCTCCATGTCACACTGTCCATTGCGACCTGAGACAATGTCAATGTTTCCTTCAGAGAGTTATACATTACACTAATTTGTTTATTTTTGTTTTGTCAACAGTCTCTGAGTGGATTCTTGATTATGATGACACAGAACGGGAAGCTGCTGTACATTTCGGATAATGCAGCAGAGTACCTGGGCCACTCAATGGTAAGTCGTGTCATCTCTGCACAGTATTTCAGGGGTTTTCATTCATAAAAATTGATGGGGGCGTCTCGCCTGCGTACTATGTGTTTGAATGACTTGGAAAGGCTTAGCTAAGTGTACCAATTTAAATTCCTTTCTTTAAATTTCATTGAGATTTTCTTTGGATCACAATACGTAAAAATGATCCATAGGCTTCAGACTTTCCGTTCATTACTCAGAAATTCCTGCAAGTTTGCGTATTAAAGTTGGAGAGATGACATAATAACGAATGACGCCATACGATTGGTGTAATTTCATGCTCCCGGTCGGACAGTCTTGTCCACCGGAGTCCAGTCAGTGGCTGACGCAGAGCCTCTATGTCATCATCCCTGCTGACGAAGCATTTTTCATTCACAAGCAAATTACTCTTTACATTTCCATCCCTTCAATCAATCCTTGTGTTAAAATGTTTCCTTTCAGTAGAGGAGACTGCATTTGAACGTTAAGCAGCACCTGTGGCAATTGTGGGCTTCATTCATATCGTCGTCGTGTCCAGTGGTCTCAAGGCAATGTACACGTTTTTATATTGACTTATTCAAAAGAAAGGATTTAAATTCGGAGAAATTGAATCACGGTGCAACGTTATAATGAATGATTGAAGGACACTTTTTTATCCATCTTCATAGTGACTTTGGTTGTACCTGAAGAAAGAG
>JAQIWU010000767.1:0-21896 GCA_034696445.1 Isotomiella minor | reverse complement strand
ATCAGTTGGATTCGGCATCGGAGTCACTGGAGAAATTGTTTGCTCTACTTTTGACTCACTCTGCACCGGTAAAGCGAACTTTAGATCCTGGATGGTATCCAAAGCAGAAGGCATTGAAGCAGGTTCTGGATTAGACGATTGGTCTGGCACTGCTTCTGGCAAAGCGAACTTTAGATCCTGGATGGTATCCAAAGCAGAACGAGCTTCTGGATTAGACGATTGGTCTGGTTCTGCTTCTGGCAAAGCGAACTTTAGATCCTGGATGGTATCCAAAGACTTGTTTTCTGTTGAAGGAGGTTCTGGATGGGACGATTGGTCTGGTTCTGCTTCTGGTAAAGCGGATTTTAAATCTGAGATGCTGTCCAACGCAGAAGGCTTGCTTTCTCCAGCAAGAGGTTCTGTAGCTGAACTAGGAAGATCTTGTGGAATGAGAGGGGAGTCTGGGATAGCAGAGTCATTAGCCACCATGTTTTTCTTCAACTGCCGTCCTAGTAGTATCATCTTTTTCAATCTGGAAGGTTTCTTTTTCCTTTCCCTAATTTTCCCTCTGTTAAAAGCAACGGGGCCTGAGGAATCTAGTAAATTGCCCACTGTGAGTTTGGTATTTTCCCTGATGGCTTTTAGATAATCATTTCTTGGCTTCTTTGCGATTTGCTTTTTTGCTACGGCATTCCTTGATTTCGAGGTTTGCAAAATATCCTCAATATTGATGGTCATGGGTCTGCTGGAACGTTTTTTATTAGCTGAGGCAGCAGTTTGAGCCTTTTCCTCACCAATATGACTAGAATCCACATTATGTCCCGTCGGATTATCCTTCGCCGTCAAGTCTTGTATACTTTGTGGTGACGCAGTTGACAAAGCTGCAGCGAAGGATTTGCATTTAGTAGAATCGCTGTCTTTCGTAGTTCCCGATGCATTCAGTGAGGGGAATTCGCTGACAATGGAGGCTTTTGGGAGAGGGTGAGATGGGTTCTTGAAATGAAAAACTCCTGGAGAAATACGGGGAGGGGGAATTGATTTGGTTGAACCCCCTGATTTAATCAGATTAAAAAGGTCAGCACTGATGGTTGTCACTTTTGTGTCTTTTGGTTTATACAGCTCAGTCAACTTCGCGTCCTCCCGTTTCTTCTGCCTTTCCATTTTCGTGGGTTTGTTGTGCTTCTTCTTCGTCTGTTTCTCCCCAGCTTCAATGGGGGCAGGGGCTTTCGTAACAACAACAACTTTAGAAACTCCCCGTAGCCCATTATTCCTTTCTTTCTTCTGAGATTTCTGCTCCCTCCAACCATCGTTATCATCATTGGGTTCAACGGAATCATTTCTCTGTTCTTTCTCTTTAACTTGCGTATTGGAATTGTAAAGGACAGGCTGGTAATCTGGAAACCCTTTCTCCCTCTGGTGCTGCTGCTGCTGTGGAGGCCTATCATCATGCGAGGTGCTGGAACCCAGGTAGGCACAAGGTAAAGGGCCAGAATGCTGCCTTTGCTTTCCTTTGTTGGAAGTTTGTCCATTCGATGGACCTGCGAGAAATTAGAGTCTCAGCGTTGCAAAAAAAGCTGGAAGTAATGAATTTTTACCAGCAGAAGTAAGGCAGGACGTTGATGACGATGCTACCTCTGAGGAAGAACAGCCATCCTTAACTTCAGCCTTAGAGGAGGACGACGATGCATCGGGACAGGGGGTCCTACCAGCATCACTGCTGGAACTGGCGGTGGGGGCAGGCGTAGGAGCAGGGACTGTTTCTGGCTCAGGAGATCCTTCTGCTGGTTGCTTCTGATCACGTTGTTTAGGTCTAAAGCGGTAAGAATTCTGCCTCTGACGTCCGTTCGCCCTCTGCATCGCAATACAAGATTTTCTTCCTTTGTCCTACACCTAAATACACAAACGTAAGAAGAACCCATCAAAAACATTTAAAACTACAGTCTTCGACATTTGTCAGTTTTTAAGAAGGGTCTCATAAAAGTATGATAATTGCATTTATGATACTTTTATGGTACTTTTTTCAAAATAACAAAAAAAATGAACAAACCAGAGGCAGAGGCAGGGAGGAGTTCGAGTTCCTTTTGTTTGTGTTTATGATTGTGCATTCAGAATCAGCTGCACGTGTAGCACAACACAAAAGAAGAACGAATTCATTGCTGCAAAGCTGTCGTGGCAAAGTTGTTTTTGATTCGAGATTATTCCACTAAACAACTGATCGTAACACTTTTCCTTTTTTTGCAAAATCATTCGTGAGTAGTGTCAGTGTGGGTGGCTTAAAAATTATTAAAATTCCAGTTATCGTCCAAAGTTGTTGATTTGAAAATCAGTGAAAATGCCTTACGTCGATGGAGGTATGTTCGTTACTTGGTTTAGTTGAGAAGGAATCTTGATTTTAATTGACTGACATTATTTTTGTTTTTTAAGGGGGCCGAATGATGCAGCAGAAGCCATTTGGGGTGTCCTTGATTATGGACTACTTCTGGGGAACCGTCAACTTCGTCACTTTGTTGTAAGTTCTCTTGAGAAGACGAAAATTTGAAGTTAAATTGAATTGAATTTCGGTTCGTTTGTTTGCACAGCTTCCGGGGATTGTTTCATATGGATGACGAGAGGACACAGAGAGGGCAGTATGGACCCACCCAAAGAATCCCCAGGTAAGAAAAGGCCACATTCAGGAGGTAGAAAATTCAAATCAAATGTTCTTTATTTTCCAATTAGGCGTGGAATTGGTGGCATCAGACATTCTGGTGGGGCCGCCTCCGCTCCTCCTGCCTGCATGCCTGGTGGTGGATGAGGTTAAGAACACCTACGTGAGGAGATAGTCTCTCTCTCATGTAGGTGACTCGCAGAAGAAAACATCATCAGTGAATTTGTTGTTCTTCAAATGGAGCAACTTTTATGACGTTTTTTCTTCCACCTTCAATTCGAAGAGGGAAAAAACTGATGTATTCACTTGATGATGTCGACATTCAATCATTTTATTATACCTCACAGTAACTCCGCAATACCCCTGTATCTAATTATTTGCCAAATTCAATTGTATGATTCATTTGTACCAGAGTACTTATTCTATATGTATGACCAAAGAACGAATACAATATCGCAGCAATCGTCAACACTTCAACTTTGTTGTTTCTGCCTAGATTGTCTTATGTATAAGTAGTTGTTATCAATATGGAAGAGGAAGTTCAACTATCGGTTCAGATGAATTTGGGGCTTCTGCGTAAATCTGCCATTTACGATTTCCCAAGTCAAAGATTCCTAACAAGAAAAGATTCAGTCAAGTGGCATCGCTATAAAGTAGAACGAGAGAACTAACCGACGGCAACTGTGACCACAGAATCTGTGGGACCATCCCCTCTTCTGAAAATGCTGTATTCAAGGTCGCTCCTGTCGCTCAGTATTCCCTTTACGACCTCTATCCTCTCTGGTTTAGGATGACGATTTACTGCAGCGTGTCTTCGAGTGCTGCTTATCGTCGCTCTCGCGGATTCTGCATCCTGAATTCTAAGGAATTTATTACAGTGAGCATAGGTTTCATCTTCCGTCACTTCCAAAACATTGAGGATAGACTCATTTCCATTCGAATTAGGGGTAATCTCAATGTTGTACGCTTTGACTCCTGTAGTTGTATTGGGGAAAATGGCATTAAGACTGAAGCCGTCAGCAATTCCTTTTCCAGAGTCCTTCAAAATCTCGACAACGTCATCAAGGCTCTTGGCTCGCAATAGTGACCGGGCCACAAAAGCACGCGCTGTGTAGGTATCGATGAATGTTTAAAGGGTTTGTGTGCTGTAAATACTTACGTGACTTTTGATTGCTTGTGCCCACAGGATACAAAGTGTTGACGCTGTGGACGAAGTGCTCATTGAAGCCCATCGTGTACCCTGGCAGACACCCTGCGTAAGTCAGGGTCGAGAATTTTTCAAGAATGACTCCACCCTCGTCAACAATTTCAGCAGATAAAATGAAAACGTTGTTCAGTAAGCTCATTTGGGTATCCTCAGTATGCCCCAGAAGAAGCTACGAGTGCAAACCTTTATTAGCTTATCAATGATTGGCCAATATGAAACTTTAACTTTACCTGTTCCCCGTGTGACAGAATGGAAGTACAGCCAGTGACTGTGTCCGTATTCTCGTTTTGATATTTCTTTTGCATAAATGCTGCGAAAGAGGTAGTGAACACTTCCAAATTCAGCAGCAATAGCTACAATTAATATTTTTGGTCTGGTGTACACACTCACATGAGCCGTAGAAGAGACTGGTACCTTGTAGAAGGGGATTTGTGCACCTGAGGCCATCCCTTTCAGTTCGATGACATAATTGGGGAAACGAGAGATGCAAAGTTCAAGATTCTTTTCATACAACGCTTTTCCTTCTGGGGTTTCATATGCTGGAAGCAGTGTATTCTGGAAGTATTCAGACCGTTCCAAGTGGTCCTCAATCAAACTCCTCATTTGTCGTCCCTATGCAAAGTAAAGTAATAAATTGACAATGGTCTAAAATACTAAATGAGCTCTCACCATGATGAACCCAACGGTGAAGTAATCCCCCCGTGCGTTCACCACAGGGATTTGTAACAGTCTCTTGGGCTTATCTACAGTTGACATTTGGAAATTCTTGCTATTGTTTAGAGAAAGAATAACAGACACAGTCAATGCAATGGGAAGAAGTGAAATGTAGAGTGACATTGCTTTTTGATTGTGTAAACTACATGATGTTTAGTTTAGCATAGCCAAAAAGGATGTTTGACTGTGCTAGTTCTACAGTGTTAACAACCTTGAACCCGTTAATACCGGACTTGATTGATACTATCCTTCATTAATGACAGTCACAAACTAGTTAGTTTTCAGTGACATAAGACTATGCTACACTTCTACATGATATGATCATCTCATTTTCCCCTTGTCCGAGAACCCACGTTAAGGTAGTTCATCATTTTTATTATTCATCCTTCCGCCTATCATACCAATTGATACTAACTAATATAGCAGTGTCTCATTTCAATTCATGACAATGGTAAAACAGTACAAAAACTTAATCTATAGATAAAACAAGTACGTAATACTATTCAAAGAAGCAAATTGCCTGCCCCAGTCTTCTTTCCTGGCCATGCCTCCTTGGCATATTTCTTTTTCTTAGGTTCGTCACTCAAGTCCATGGGTGTGGGAGGTGCATTGAAGGGTTGAACAACTAATGGCATTTCCTGAGGCTGTTCCGCGGCTTCAATATCTGGAGCTGGATTTGGCAGAGGGAGATCAAGTTTTGACGACAGAGTGCCGAACCACGAATGGCCCATGTTTTCCGAAGGCAGATCATCGTACAGCCCCAAAGAATGTCTTGGGATGAAGTGTTTGATGGGATAGTGGGATGACGGGACTAGCCCACCGTCGATTACTTTTGCCCTCTATAATCATACCACGCAATGGCGTCAGTCTCAGTTTAACAATCTTAGATAATCTATAGACTTACCTTCTTCGAAGATACAATTACGGTCGTTTGCACTAGATTTCTAAATCGCCCCACTGTCGGATCTATGTCTTCCGGATTAATTATTTCCTCTTCCTCGTTAAAAGTCACTCCTTTTGCCTTTCTTTTCAATCCCTTCCTCTTACTCTCATCGGGGATCCCTAACATGGAAATCCTTTTGTTGTGAGCCGTATTGAATTCAGTCAGGTTCTGTCATGAAATAAAGCAATGAGAATTTTAACTGTAAAAAGTATGTAGAGCATTACGTCAACTTCCGAGTCAGTTTCCGGTAATCCTAAAAGCCCTCCTTCCCCATCCGCAGCTGCCCTTTCCAATTCCTGCATAATAGGTCTCGGAATACCGGACACAGGCTTTTCTCTCAAAACGTATATCCGCGTAGAAGCTCCAAAATGAAACCTTGTGTCAATTGGAAGCTGCGTGGGTTTGCTGCCTTCCAGCCGCATGGTTCCGATAAATGTTCCATGTGCTACCAAGAATATTGCAATCAATAATACATACATACAATGTACAATTTGGAGGAAATTACTGCTATCTAAATCCACGAGAAACACTCTTTCCAAGTGCTTGTGGTAGACAAAAGCCGCATGGACCCTGGAGCACGAGGCATGGTCAATGCAAAAGTCGTTCAATTGAGGATTCCTCCCAAACAGGTAACATTTTTTCTCGTCCACCATCAGTTTCTAACACAAGGAGACAATTATTAATGATCAACCCAGCAAGTCTCAATGATAAGCCTTTGCTTGATACCTGGACAAGTTTTTCACCCTTCATGACATCCAAGTGGAGTCCTGGTGGAGGTTTCGCAGCCCTATGAAAAACAAACCATTAATTTTTTATACTTTGGATTCCTTATCGGCTCGTACCACGGAGGTATGTCGTAGTTTGACATCTTGTCATTCCAACAATGGAAGGGCCTTATCTTAAAATTCAAGGGTCAATTTTGCGTGTTTGTTGTCAAAAAAATTGTAAACTTCCCACAGCGCCTTCTATTCAGCAATCAGCTGTCCTCTCTGGTCTTGTTTAGTTTTTCGAGCACCTGATTTTTTTTACCATGATTGACAGACAGATAATCCACAACAATAGACTTATCAGAAACATTCCATTTTGTGCACCAATAAATTAAAATGACGAAGATCGTGGAGACCGCGATACCCGTACCACTGATGGCCGCAGCGGTGCCAGCGAATAAAGGAGCCTTTCACTGGTTGGTCACGGTCACAGCTATTGTAAATTGTGAAAGGACGTCATGTCATGTTCTCTTTGCTTGTTTGTTGTAGGTCGTACGAGAAACTGGCCTGCTTGGCCAACGGAACTGAAGTCTTTATCATTGACACCACGACATTGGAAGTGATTCAAGTCCTCTCCGGTCACAAGGATGTGGTCACACACGTCTTCTGGCTGCCGTGCGGGCGACAGTTTGTCAGTGCGGAGTCAAAATTGAGTGTTAGAGATGTCATATCGGCCGATGCTTCAAATCACGTCGTTGTGTGGGACTGTTGGGCAGGATGTCAAGTGGGAACATTCCTTCATCCCGATACTTCCATGACCAGAGTCATTCTTGACATGAGGATCCCCACAGGATCAGACCTGTGGGTACGGACGAAGGTTTACATTCTCTACAGTGGGAATCTGTTGACAGTCTACGACTACATCCATGGATCCTCCCAGATCCTTCCAATTGTGGGATTGGTTCCAGAAGATCAGTTTTTCCGGTTCTCCTGTGATCCTTATCATACCAATCAGTACAGTAATGCCCTCGCATTCTTGTCCGCAGACGCTAACACTGGTTCCCCTGCCGTTTCCCTCTGCAGGTTTTGGGACTGTGTTAAGGACATCAAAATTGTCGTTCATAGACGGCTGGTGATACAAGAAACTAAATCATCCTTCAATAACAGCAATTCCTCTCCAACCTTTGCCATATCCAAGAGTTTCAGCTCGAACAGTATTTCATCTACTTTGAACAATCCACTCGATGCCTCCAAACGCCAGATTCCGTCATCATCATCCATAAGGAAGCTGGTTTCTGACATCATAGTGGGTCAAGATTCCTCGTCTTTCCCAGCAACAATTGCGCCCCAACAGATTCACAACGTCACTTTTACATTCCACCCTGGGATGAAGGATACAGTCACTTTATCCACAGACACTGTTGTATACCTGGTTAACACTTGTTTTATGACGGTGTTACAAACATTTTGTACAGAGAAACAAGGATCACTGGTGCAGGTTATCCCAACACCCTCAAGACCATCCCTGTACATGCTCCATGAGAATGGAACTCTATTCCTGCGTAAATACGTTATCACTGGGACGCACACTTTGTCCTTGCAATTGGAGACCCTTTGTTGTAATGAAAATCCAAGATTTTCTGGGAAGAAGACTGAAGCAGTTGCTTGTGTCATCCATCCCTTTGAAGAGAATTCTGTAATCGTGTATCTTAATGACGGGAGGTTGCTGAAGTATTCTCTTGTGTCTACGGGGTCTGGAGCGTCCCAACAACCTATAAAATCAAAGAAGCACCTTACTACGCCAAGTACTCCTCTTGTCAAAGGGTTTGGAGGGAGTGAAGACGTATTTGATACAAGTACAGGATCACCAAAGACTTCACCAACTAAACAGCAAAAGTCTTCTACACTGATGAATATAATGCGCAGCGTTTTGGAGTCGGAACCGGATGATTCCTTGTTAACTTTGATGTTGACACGAGTGACTCATGCATTTGGCCAATTCACATGCTTGAAGAGTTTGACTGGAGGGATCCTTGTGGCTGGAACCGTGACTGGATTTCTCATCGTTCTACAGATCAGTGACAACCGATTAAAGGCACTCAAGAAGTTTATTGTCCATTCCAGCAGTCCTGTTAGCGGGATAGAATTTGTTTCAGAGAGTGAGGTGCTGACCTATTCTAATCTCACGTTTTCCGTCAATTTGAAATGTGAGTTGGTTCTTACGGAACTATGGACTGGAGCCTCGCGTTCCTTGAAGTTGGACGATCCAAATCATATCCAGACCATACGGGTTTCCCCTTTGGGACAGTATTTTGTGCTGTCGTACAAAGTAAGGGCAATTCACTAAAGTAGATTTAAAGTACTATATGACATATGTACATTGTTTCTTCTTTCACGTTCTAGAACGGAGCTGCTCCTTGTGAACTTTGGGACGTGCCAAGAAGGCAGTTAATTAAAACTCTTCCAAGTAAATTGCCACCCATTACTTTAGTACACTGGCGGCCATCGTCATCGACATCTGAGAAAACCAGGTAATTTTCACATAAAGCATTGTAGCATCTGAATACTACATTTAAAAAAAAACGTTAACACTTTCAGGGAGGAGGTCTTTTACATGACTGATCTTGGAACGTTTCTATTCACTTTCCGAGTGGAAGGAAATAGATTTTTAAGTGCCACTTGCGTCAAGCTAGAACACACAGCACATGTCACAGGTAAATTCTGTCCGTAGATGTAATCGTGGTTTAGTTTTTTTTAATTGCTTCCACAGGTACGCCCACAGCCCTTTTTTGCAGAGACGACTGCGTGTTTAGAGCCGATTCAAACGCAGTCCTTGTGATGTACAATACAACAAAGAAAACAGCCTCTCCTAGCACGAGGTAATTAAAACGAAATATTTCCTGAACAGAACGTTAAATAAGTTATTGCATTGATTACATAGCATTGGTCGAGGTCCCTTGCTAGACATCGTAAAAGTACCTGGTCAAGACAATTACGTCGTTCAGTTTTCTGATACAGTCGTTTTGTGGGATTTCCAAGCCATGAAAAAAATTAAGACGCTACATGCTGGAACTCTGAGGGCTAGTTCGGTAGCATTGCTGAATGATTGGGTAGCTTACGTACCTAAAGGAAGTAACGGCGTTAGATTGTTACCATTGAACACTAACAGCCATGATGCACCCAATACGCCCACATTCTCTCGTACCCAGTTCCCGTATTTTATGACCGCCGCAGAAAAGGCCTCTAGGATTTTGTGCCTAGTGAACGACTCTGACAGCACTGTGCAAGACTTTATTCAATTGAGCAGAGAACTTGGCTCAAAGGAAGAGCTGACACTGTGGACCATAGTCCATTCAAAATGGACAAAGACGGAGCTTCGACAAGATATCGACGTATTCTGTGAGAGACAATGCTACAAGGAAACTTTGGTGAAAATGGCACAGTGCGTCTGGTCTACAGATTTTCAAAAGCGGGAAGAAGTTGCCAATGTTTTGCTTTGGGCAGGTATATGATCACTTGAAATGAAGCACAGCTACAGCTATAAATGACATTTCTTTTAACAGGAGAATCAGAAAAAGCTGCCGAGATCCTTTTGGACGCAGAGCCATCGGATCCCACTTCTTATGTGTTGAATGGACTCAAGGCAAGTGTTGCAGTTGGTTCAAGCAACTTTCCTGAACAAGCCAAAGCTGTCCTGAAAATTATTGCTACAAACCTGATTGCTTGTGGTGACACAGACAAAGGTATTCAAATCGCTCGAATGTTACTGAGGACAGAAATGTTTAACTTTATTACGGGGTACAGGTCTGGAACTTCTATGCCTTCTTCAAAAGCACGATGAAACCTGCAAATACGTCGAGTCAACAAATAGTTGGGGCCAAGCCGTCCTTTTGAGCAAAACGTCTCTGAACCAGAAAAACAGTGAAGATTCTTTATGCAAATATGCACAATATCTAAATTCCAAAAAATGTGCCTACAAGGCCGCATCAGTGTACATTTACTTGGAAAAGTATGATAGGGCTGTTGAAGTACTGTTTGGAGCGAGGTTGCGACATTTGTCTTACTTGCTACTCTATGCCTGTACAAAGCAAAATGTGCCAATGTCAATCAGTGACCATATCAAAGTAGCAATTAGCCTTGACTTTGCTCGCTTCCTCTTTGAATGTGGGCTGCAAAAAGAGTCGATTCAGTTTTGTGAGACACTCGGTGAGAAAGGATGTCAATTGAAGCAAGAGCTTGAGATTTTAGCGTCGTGATTTGATTTATAAAATGATGATGACTGCGTATAGCTTTACTCGTTTATGATTATTTTAAGATTAATTGACAAATATTGTTTTTGGTTTTGATGAATGACTTATTGAGAATATACCAAAAAACTGTGATGTCATTCTTCCCTTCCGTAATTCCATTCTTGAGCCATTTCCTCCATCATTTGCATATCCTCCATCTCTTCTTCATTTTCTTCCTCTTCCTCCTCCTCCCCTTCAGGCTGTTGAGCTTGCACGACGGCTGTAATTTCAGGCTCCATTTCTTCTTCCTCTTCTACTTGAACGAAACCTCCTTGTCCCCCGGTCTCATCCACCAACGGGGGAAGAGTCTCAACCGCTTGTCCTTGATCGGATGGGCGTCCAACGTACTTGTTCACAATTCCCATCATGTCCCTAGTATTTCTGGAAATATTAAGATAAAAAAACTTTTAGTCAACATTTTAGTCAAGTATATATTTTACGCCTCTATTTTACCCAGAGGGTCGAATGCCTCTGTTTCTGTCTCGTTCCTCTTGCATTTTTCTTCGAATGAAATCAGCCTCCCTTGCATCCGGGTCGCACAGTTGAGTCCTCTGAGCCCTCAATCGGTGTAGATCGTATGCTCTGTGGGACGCCTTTGACGGTGCTGCAGGGGCAGGAGAGATGCAATGCAGAGGGGTGGAGGAAGTGATGCCAGAAATGGCAACTTTCCGATCGCAAGAAATGCAATTGTAGTCCTTCAAGTGTTTGCGCGTTCCTGCAGGGTCAGGTTCCTCAACGAAAGCAGCCAAGGTCGCCACTCTGTCCTCAACCTTCCTCAGTCGAGACTTGAAGAAAGCCCTGATGGGGACGAGCTCGATCTTATCCAGCTTCTCAGTCAACTCATCCGCGAGTTCTGACGTGACTTTCTTCCAATTCTCATTTCGCTGAAAGCCTTCTACCATGAGGTTATGGAGTTGGGCGTGAAGTTCGTCTACAGTATTTCCAAACTCGTCATATGACACTTTGGTGTTGATGAGTCCCTTGTCCGCCTTCTCACTAATGACATCTTGCATGTAGTGCTTCGTCACCATTCCTGCCTCGATAATCCTCACGGCATCCACAAGCTGGTCGATTCTCTCCTTTTGCTCTGCGCATTCTGCAATGACGTTCGCCAAGTTTGTAAAGAGCGTCTGGATGTCTTCTGGATCCACGGCTTCGGTCTCCTTGGCCTCATCGTCTTTGTCGCTTTTGTTGCCCTCTTCAGTCTGAGGAGGGGTTCCCGAGACTTGTGGTGGTCCCGGTTGTCCCTGCTGATGATGGTGGTGGTGATGGCCTTGTGTAGCATCTGACGGAGAAGTGAGGGGAGGTGGGACTGGTGCGGATGAAGGGTTGAGGTCGGTAAAGTCATCTGCAAATCCTGCCATCTTGACTGAAATCATAAAAGAGGAAGGTTTGTTTAGTTTCATTACTTCGAATGGGGCACATTGAGACTACCTCCTTTGGGCCTCCCAGTCTTAGGTCCGTCTTCCGCCAACCGTTTCCCTAAACCCTCATCGTTCATATTCAAGAGCTTGACTGCCTCCCAAAGAGTGAAGAGTCGAAGAAGAACGTCTTTTTCATCAAATTCAGAGTAGACAAAGTCCGTATTCAAGTCTCTCAGGTTCTCCAAGTCCAGTTTCAGCTTGCCCTGTTTGGCATCCGCTTCCAATGGCAAGAACAATTCTTCTTTCGCCTTCTCCCCGAAGCCTCCCATTCTGATGGGCGGGATGAAGGATGATGACGCATCCGAGCGCAGGTCCCCTCCTTGGGCTTGCGAAGCAGCGTCTTCTCTCGGAGGTCGAAGTGTTTGCAATGCACTGTTCCTGATAGCGTTTCGTCCGGTCCCAGGACCAGCTCCTGGTCCTTGGCTCCCACCGCAAACCGGACAAGAGTCGTCTTGAGCAAAGGAAATTCGGTCCTTCAGCGCGGAGTCTATCTGATCGGAGAATTGACACACGGCGATTCCCGCAGGCATTCCATGTCCCTTGCAAATTCCAGGCCCAAGACACCTCTCATCACCCTCAATCGTTTGAATTACGTCTTGCTCTACGGCTTGTGTAGTTTCAGCGTCCCACCTCAATCGACCCATCTCTCTTGCCAGATCCTCAATCAGGCTTGCCATCTTTTGTATGGCAGCTTCCGCAGCGGCGATGCGATTGTGGAGCTGAACGATTTGCCACATGTCGTTTACAGAAAGACCGTGATCTTCTGCCATGGTGTCCTGAAGTTGGCCAGTCAAGGTACCTCTCGGCATCGTTGGATCATCTGCTCCAGACTGCTTCTGCTTCCGTTTCCTCCTCCTTTCACGGCTCCTACGATCACGCTCAGCTTTGGCGAAGGCAGAAGCATCAGGATCTCCGTGGTGGGTCATTCGGTGCACCATTCCATCATAGAAACTACAAGGAAAAGCCAGGGGTACAATGAGACTCCCTTAAGCTATATGCTGACTTACGCCTCATCCTTATCCAAGTCATTTGCCACGTCCGCTGCCGTCTGTCCCTTCATTATCACCGAGTCATGATACTCCGCATCCTGTGACATGACAGAGTCCGTTCGTTTTGGGCTATCAGACTTGGTGGTGTTTGTGGTATCGCCCCGTTGCTCATCGACAGTCTTCATATCCGTGTCTCCGTCTTTTCCAGAAGTCGTGCCTCCTTCTTCCTCATCCGTGTCTGAAAAGTCATCCCTGAGGGCCTTCATGGACCCTTGGGTTCGGTGGCTCATCTTTTTGTGCGGGTGCCTCCGTTCGTGTTCGCCAGGGGAAAGGTCTCGACTAGCATTCGAGACGCGAAGAATCCCAGGCATCGGGGTAACGGGCTCCCCCTTCATGTAATTGTTGTAGTTCTAGAATCACAAGGATATATGTTTCGTTACACATTCATGGTTTGTAAGAGTCTCTGAAGTAATACCGCAATTTGATGGGCGGCATGGTCATCTAGCTTAACAGGGTCGTCGCCGCAGCACTTCTGGTGCTTCCCAATCAATGCGGCCAGGAGGATTCGGAGGACGTTGAAGTTGACCGTGCCAAGCTCCTGAGATGAGATGGCCACCTCCAACAGTTCCATAAGGGACATCGTGTTCGGCACCACCCTCGGGGAAGATTGAACTTGATCCATCGTGGATGTTGATTGAATTGTGAAAGTTTGCTTGAGTAAAGTTTGTGCAGCGTCGAAAAATACTATCGGTCAGTCAGCAATCAGTGGCTGCTTGCTTGCTTTCTCGAGGTACCGGTGAAGGTTAGAAGGTTTTGTTGCTTTGACAGTTTTCCACCTCGACAAAAATTGTGAACCTGGATACAAATCAGCCAACTTTTTCCCATTTTTTAGTACCATTGTCAATTGCAACCAACCTGTCTGACCACAGTCCTTGCAATCGCATTTACTTGAAAATATGGAAGAAAAAGCCATCCAAAACAAAGTGGAACTTTTGGACTTGCCCAACGAGCTGTTGGGGAACATCTTGGTATATTTGGTCAAAACTGAAGACGTACGAGTAACCCGTCTCACCTGCCACAGACTTTGTGACCTGATGGAGGACGTGGTTGGAATAAAGGCAACGTTGGAGCTGGACCAACCAGAAGAAGGAGGAAAGCGTGAATTCCATTCCTCTGTTGGAATCCACACTGCTGTGTTTCGGAACGCCAGTTCCAACGACTTTTCTCTGCGGCGCCCTGGCTTGTTAAAGAGAGTCACGTTTGAAGGATCCACCTGCGCCCCATTCATGCTGAAGATGTTGAGGGAGTGTGAGAATCTTAAGAGTTGCCTCATGTATGCAAAAATGGGAGAGACGATAGAAGAACTGTCAGCTCTACCACTTCCTTTCCTCTACAATCTGGACCTTCGCATGAATCCTCAGACAACGCGACAAGTAGTGGAACCGGAACAGGTGAATGATGACAGCATTGTCATTTTGGGGTTGGACAACCAGAATCCTGGCGGGGCTGAGAATGTGGAAAATGAAGCGGATGTGAGGGAGCAGACGAGCATCACGACTTCAAACACCCTCACCCTCTTGAATGCCATGGATTGTCCTCAACTGAAGATATTTTGTACGGAAATGTGGATCTGTGGACAGCCCCACGTGATGGGGGTATTCTCAACCCTACTCTCATTCCTCACAAGAATGTCCAAGATCGACAAGCTGTTCATCAGCATTCGGTGGGTGAGTGGTGTGGATTGGGAAGGGCGATTCACGGCTGAGGAGGAGGACGGAGACGCGTATTTGAGCCCAGAAGACATGAAGAAAGCGATGGCAGCTCTGGGCCGGAGGATAAAGTTGAGTTCTTTTCTCATCTCGTTCAATGTTCCGGAGGATCCTTGGACAGGTTTCCTCGAAGAGCAGAAAGGTCTAAAGAAGCTGGGAATATGTGATGATCTCGGTCTGAACGGATGGGGACCACTGGAGCAGGGGCTGCGAAACAATGCAGCACACCTCAGAACTGTCTACATCATGTCGAGCTTTTATCCAGAGGAGAGACTGGATTTCTCATGCTTTGCAGGCTGTTCCAACCTCAAAGAGCTTCTTCTTATCAATTTAAACGCTAACTTTTACGTAGGAGGTGTCCGTGCTGCTAATATGAGGGATCAATTTGACAATTTCGACCTCCTTGCAAGCTGCCCCAACCTGGAATTTGTGGCCACGTCCAACATCACGATTGCAAAGGATCATCTTATGCAATTGCTTGAGTTGAACAAGTTGTCTCACCTTGCCCTCCTGAACGCTTCTGGGCATGGGCCTATGGGAGACAACACCAACGGAGTGGATTTGGAACTTCTCCTTCGTCTCTTGGAGAAACGAAGTCTAGAGGGTCTCCTCATAGACGGGATAGTGGCTGAGAGAGAGGAGGACCTTTTGGAAATTGAATGGATTGTGAGACAACTTTCCTGCCCCCAAGACTACAGGGAATGCGTCCTAAATATCGTTCATGAGAGAAAAGAGAAAAATGAATACGATGATGAGAGTGGGGAAGAGCGTCGTAAAAAGCCAAGATGGTGGCGAGGATCTGCCGGATTCGTCTTTGACATCGACTTTTACAGCGAGTAAGGATGGAGATGAAACCTACTAACTCTAAATCTCCTAACTGGATAATCTCATAATATTATTTGAAATGAACAATGATTGTATGAAAATGAATTACTATTGTTATTGTCAGTTTACCCCGATCTCTTGTCGGAATGGAAATGTGATGTCATTGTGTGGATATTGAATGAAATAAATTCGCATATTGTCCAATTTTTAAAAATACGCTTTAAACTGAGAAGGTCAAACCTTGTTTTGACGACAGAGCTACAACGATTGACAGTTATAAGCAAGCACAATCGAGTTGAGGATGAATGAAACAATATGACGGAGGGGTACCTTGTGCAACGCCATTGGGGAGAGAACTGAGATTGACAACTTGAGCCTGACGTTATCCTTCCCTCTTTGTACAATTTGAGTTGGTCTCGTGATGATGGTCACCGTCACTGTTATCATCAGTCTTGACAAGGGGGTCTTGAATACGGGGTGGTTTTGGTTTAGGTGAGCCAAACATTCCTTCTCCAATTCTCGTCATCAGAATTTTGTTGGCTTGCTCTTCCCGATTGAGTGCATCAATGATCTGGACAAGAATGGCGTCACTCTCTATTTCTTCAATACTAAGTCATTTGTAAAGTTATCTCACCTCTTGTGTTTGTCTTTTAATTTCCTTGTCATGAGGGGTGATTCTTTCAGCCTTTTTGTTATACTCCAGGGCCTGTGAAGCGTGTCCTAGTCTCAACTTTGCTGTCGCCCAACTTTACGACAATAACGCAAAACGTTAATTTAAAACATAATTAGGCACACCTATTAGAATATGTAAAGTCTGTACCATACCGAAAAAAGAGTTTTTCATCCGGAACAATGCCAGCTTTTTTGTCCACGCAGCTCATTGCATCCTGACATTGAAGACACACCGCAGGGAATCTGCCTAACTTTAAGAAAGTGGCTCCCAGATTGGAATGTAATTTATATTTCAGAAGCTGCCTTTTATTGTGCTCGGCTTCGGAGACGGTTGGATAGTTCTCCAGGATGTAGATAGCTGTCTTATACCTAATACATGAATCATCCATCAGTACATCACACGTTGACACCGATTTTTCATACTACCTTTGTACAGCTTGATGATAGGCATTGTCAGCATACAGGTCATTTGCACTACGTCTAAGATGGTCCGCACGATTGAAGATGTCCTCAAAATTCAACACTGCTCGTTCCTCCGATGTCATTTCTTCGATTGTAAGCTGGCCCTCTTCAGTCAAGTCAACTACTTGGACAATTGCGTATAAATCGAAACCTAAAATTCAGAAATTAATTCACACTGTCCTGAAAACAGAGTCACACACGGTCATACTTGGAGGGACTCGTGGGGGACAGCCCATTTTTCCAAATGCAAGATCACTGCTTATCCAAAACCTTGACACTTCTTTGAGTCTCATACTCCCAATGGCCACAAGGAGACCTGGGATGACTCCTGAATTCTTCATATTAACCTTCTCCGGTCGACCGGGCCCAAAAACAGTACTGTCAAATGGCTCAGTCATTCCATGTCCTGAAAGGGCGTAATGAACTGCAACTCTGGAATTCTCCGACACATTTGGACCACTGCCTTCAGAAATTACCTGTCCAAGACATAATGTCTATATCTCACTTCAATATAACCTTAACCTTACCGATTTTGTCACTGTTCCTCTTTCATGAATGCTTATCATACGAGCAATGTTGCCCTCAGTCTCAAACCAGTCGAATGTGTACTCCGGATCCTGTCCGAGAAGTTTGGAGAATGGGAGTTTCTTTTTACCAATGACCTGCTCGCCAAGGCCAAATTCTTCATCGTAGTATTGGTTGTCATCTTCATAATAGTCTTCCTCATCCTCGTAACTTTCGGCTTCTTGCACCTTATCATGATCAACCTCAAACACAATACCTTTTTGATCCGCAAGGCTCCTTAAATGAAAAAAACCATCAAGGCAGTTAAATAATTAGGTGCTCATCTGGATAACCGATAAGGACTTACCCTAAACCAATCGGTTGTTTTAGAGATGTCATTGTGGCACTTATCTGAAGAAGTGGAGGCTTCGCTTTGGCACATATGGTTCTCAGCTGCGGGCTAGACTGTTCATGATTAACGGGGCAGAATGAGAAAAGCCGTATGTAATTCTTTCAGTGAAAACAAAGATTTATTGAAGGGCATCTTTTAGGATTTGTACAGCAAGATTTACATCATCAAGTGTAGTCTTTCTGCCAATGCTTAGCCTTATAGTTCTTTGAGCCTCATCTGCAGAAAGTCCTGAAGCAACTAGTATTCCTGTGTGAAAATAAGTATCAATGCTGGAACGTTGGAAGATTATGCGACTTTTATGAAAATCTTACGAGATGGAATGTCAAGCTGGTTGGAGTGACAAGCCGCACCAAGACTTGCCATCAGTTGACTTTGACATTTGGATAAAACATCTCGACCGCTGTAACCTTTGGGGACTTGAATACTGAGTGTGTTTGGTAGTCTATTGGCTGCTTCTGTGAAATTGATTTGCATTCCTGGGATATCCTTCAGAAATTGATATTAAATGTAAAATCGATTGGGAACAAATTAAGAATGTACCAGCAGACGCATTCCAAAATTAGCACAAATCGTCTGCATACTGACGCCGTCGTCTTCCAAATGCTCGGACACTACTAGGGCTGCTTGGCCTAGCCCTGCTATCATCGGTGTGTTCTCTGTGCCTGAAAATATATAAAGTTGCATATGTATAACCGCTGAGAATAGAGTCGCTGTTAAGCACCTGGTCTAAACCCTCTTTCCTGACCCCCTCCACAGAATACTGGAGACACCGGAGGGCCATTTTTGACGTACAGAGCTCCGACCCTTGGACCATAAAACTGCAACAATGCACGTGGATTATTAAAATGAGTTCTAGGTATTAGGTAAGCTGGCATACCTTGTGTCCTACAATTGTCAAGTAGTCCACACCCAGTTCTTTTACGTCGACTCTAATTTTTCCAAGTGTTTGAGCAGCATCCGTATGCAGTAAAATTTGAGGAAGTCCGACAACCTTTCTTCTTGACTCATTGATCCTAATTAGCTCTTGGGATATCTGGGAGATTGGCATAATGATTCCAGTCTCGTTGTTTGCATGCATGATGGAGATGAGACAAGTTGACTCTTTTATACTGCTCAAGACTTTGTTGGGGTCAAGTTCACCATGTTCCTTGTTAACATCAATGCATGTTAACTCTATAGATGAAAGTAAACATGACATAGGAAAGAATATGACAGAAAACTGTTTACCTATTTCTCCTTTAGACCGAAGTAACTCCAAGAGCTTGATGACGGAATCGTGCTCAATGATGCTGGTAATGACGTGAGGCTTATTCCCCTGTGGAATGCCGATGGATGCAAGTCTCGACTTCTCTACATCTATAGCTGATGTAAGTGCTGTATGGTTAGCCTAATCACAATAGCAAATTAATCATTGAGGTGATGAATGATGATGAACCAATACCTCGGTGCCTCCGGAGACAAAGATTATCTCATTCGAAGATGCGTTGATCATGTGGGCAACTTGAGAACGGCTTTTCTCAATGCACTCCCGTGCCTCTTGACCCACTGGGTAGGATGAACTTGGATTTCCCCACAGGTTCAAGGTCTTTGTGATGACATCCACCACAGAAGAGTCCAAAGGAGTAGTGGCATTGTGGTCCAAGTACACAAAAGGAGACTCCATTATTACAACTCGAAGTATGATGGCAATTTCGTTCAAGAACTGTTGCCGGAAATACCAAAAGTGCCCATTTTTTGCAGTACAATACAGTCCGTCTTTCGCGCAACCCTATCGACTGGAGCGTTTATCAGTAGACAATAGACAAGTAGCCCCAGAACGAAACATGACGTGGAAACACTCAAGTGCAATAAAACATAATGCAACAAGTCTTTAAAAATAACGATTCTCTTCTATTCATTTTTGGCAGAGAAAACTATATGAAGCGTATTGTGGGAATCAGGAAGGAATAAAGTACAATTAGTGAAATTAAACGTCAATTATTTCAAAAGCTTAGATGCAGCAGTTTCTTAGTAGTTTCGTAAGCTAAAAATAAGGCTCCAGTGGCTGGAAATGTCCTGACGACTGTGGGTAATAGTCCATTGTACAAGGCAAGTATTCCTGTGGAAAACAAATGGTTAGACGAACTGAAATCTTATAACAAATTAAATTAGTCAAGTTACCTTCATTCTTAGCTATTTGTCTCATACACGCTATCATGGAAATGTTTAACTTGTTAATTTGTATCCTCGACTTCACGACGTCCGTTGGGAATATCACCGTCCACAAAATCACACCTCCAATTCCACCACAAACTACCGTACGAAGTGGACCTGGTAATGAAGACATAGAGTGAATAAGGGCAAATAAAAACTTAAGAACCACAATGAAGTACCGATGTCATCCTTAGTCTTTCCTTTTGGAGTCAGCAAGTATCTGCTCACTTCATACCCTCCGAAAAAGAAAAAGTATCCAGGCATTTCTCTGGCAAATGTGGAGGTCAACCCGTGGAAAAATCCTTTGAATCCCTCGTCCCTAAAGATTTGCTTACATAAAGACCATGGCCCAACCTAGAGAGAAGATGAAGGCAGATGAGATGAGTACAGAAATAATTATTGCATGGTTTCTTACATTGGCGACTGATGGTTGGGATGACGACGGGTTTAAGGTTGCCATTTCTCTCATGGCTTGCAGACGACATTTGACTAGTTCAGTTGGACACAGTGTTAAAGATGAGAAGAATCCTGCTAGAAATCCGGAACTCGCGTGCCAGATAGGGCTCATGTCCTCCACTTTCTAGAGACACCAGAATTCTAAAGTCCCCAAAGTAAAGACCAACGCCTCTAAAAATTCTACTGACCTGATTGGTTCCTACGGCCACCATCTTTTGACAAATCCCGTATGCAGCAAATAGAATGGAGTTCTCAGAAATATTGGCAGCCAAAGCAGGGACCGTTCCCGCGTACAACCCCCTTCTTATCCCATCCTTCCGATAAGTGTCCATGAAGCAATCCACCATCCCTTTGGAGTAGATGGATGGGAAGGTTTGCATCTTCACCTTGACCGTGTCCAAGGGTTGACCCACGTACACGCAAGCAGTGCCCCCTGACAAAATCCAGCATTTTCATACGACGCTCCCACAGACAAAGAGATATGGCACGTGTGTGTGAATATTCAAACCAACCAACCTGCAGTTCCTGCCACCAAATCAATGATTGCATCCTTGAAATTATTTGGAGTTTGATGGTGTGCATGAGAATGAGACTGACCACCACCACTGTCCTTGTGTCCTTCAACGTCAGAAACAATAGTCAAATTGTACGAGTCCATATTAAAAAATTGTTCCTTATCCAACAAAAAGAATGAATTTTCTTCACTTTTGTGTTTATTCACCAACCCAACACATGATGATGTGACGATTCCTCTCTTTATTCAAGAAGTGTACAAGGTTACCAACCACCTAAATCGATATGTATGAGAGCGTCTTATACTTGATTCATTTGCAATGATCTGTTAATTAGTCTAGCCTGTCTTAACCACTCTTGGAATAATAATTTAAGATCTTTTCCCTTGTATGTGTAAGATAACATCATTTCATGAGTAAGATGGGGTAAACTGATATTGTCGCAATAATCCATACAATTACATTGTTGTTGTGAATGCACATGAGATGAGAATGATATTCATAGATCCTAGATGAGTTTATGCCAGAAATGAAGACAATGTTTAATTGCTTTTCGTATAGAATTGTTTTAATTGCCCAAAGAATAACTTAAAACCCTTGAGAACAACAATAACAAACAATTGCAACAACTAAGTTGACATATAACAAACACTATTCGAACAAAACATTCAATCATTATTGCCTAACCAATGCAGCAAATTCAACAGAAAGACCTTTGCCACTCTGGATACTGCAAAATCCCCCTCCACGAACTTTGTCAACCAGGGACCGGGCCAAGTACTTGTTCTTGCTCTTGATGGAGTCGCTGTAGTCGGAATAGAGAATGTTGTAAATCAGCTCGTGAAGCTCCTTGAAGAAGACGACGTCTGTAAAACCAAAAAAAGACAAGACATTTAGAATTGGGGCACTTTGAGAAAAATGCAACAGTGAACAAAAAAGACTTACTTTTAGATGCGCTCTGTGCCTCCCCTGAAGTACCAATGAGGCTGCCGAGTGTTCCACTCAGATTTAGTCCCGCAATTCCAGCTTGACCTGAAGAATAAATGAAACAAAATGAATAATTAATTTATTGAATTTGACATCACTGCAACGCGAGGAGGAAAGAAGTCGAAAATCTCACCTCCTTCTTCAGTATTGCCACCTAAGAGGTTGCCGAACAAAGGATTGGCTGACCGGACGGAACGACCACCTA
>JAQIWU010000766.1:0-21906 GCA_034696445.1 Isotomiella minor | reverse complement strand
ACACAGAATGTTGCCCAAACGATGATAAGACTCCACAAGGTAAAACAAGTTTTGGAAGTCTTGTTCAGTGTCGCTAGTAGAAAGGCTGAAGGTGAGAATGTCAACTAAGTCTTCAAATTTTTGCTGTTGTCGCAACTCTTCTATTTTACTAAGATTTTCTAATTTCTTTAAGAACTGGAGTTTTTCTTGTACTGTATTTACTGAGATCTTGTAATCGTGCTCGGTAGGAATGAAACAAACATAAGTTTCTCCGCTTCCTTCTCCATCATCCATTTTTTCATTTTCAACTTGTTTCAATTTCCTCAGAATGTTGTTCAGCTGGAACTGTACAAAAAAGTGGTCTATGGCATCATTCTTGGATTGCTTCAAATGGTAATGAACTTTCAACCAGTCCGTCCTCAAAAAGAAGTTGTCATCCCCAACTGAACTACTTGCTGTGTCCAACAGGAATAAATTGGACGGCGTAATCGCAAGATTGTTACACTCGGTAGCCTTAGCTGAATCCAACATTAATTCTGCATACGTCAAAACTACGAAGGCTTCTTCTTCCTTAAACCCGGGTGACGCAGAGTTCATTACCAGCCCAGTTTGAACACAGTTTTTATACAGTTGGTATAACTTGAGGAAGACGCATCGTAATTCGTTGGACCAGTGGCCTTTACAATTATGAGAGAGCCAACGCATAAAATGAGTAAGGATTTTCAGGATATTACAGCTTTTCCATTGACTAATCAAGTTCACCACGTCGGTTTCTTCATTTGATGAACCGAAGTAGTTCTTTTCTTCAGCTTGTGTCCGGGAGGCAAGTTTCGTTGGACGAAAGCCACTTTTATCGTCTACTCCACGATGTTCTGTTGGAGACACCCCAGTCCCTGACTCGTTAACGTTAACTCTGAAAGGAATTTTCATAACAATTTCAATTATACAACTTTCCAAGTAACAACTTTATACAGTGCTGTATGCACTTACAATAAAACCTCCGGAATAATGCTTCTTAGCATTTCGACAAAACTGTTCTCCGTTTTGGGCTTCACCGTAATTGAAACCAGGTTGCCTCTTACACGTTGTGACTTCCTCTGACCTTCCATTTGCCACCATTTGATCCCTCTTCTGTTTCTTCCTCTTCTCACAATCACATCATCATCAGGTTGCTGTTCTTGACCAGCCCCTGAGGCGTCATTTGTAATGGTTTGTGAGTCGTCCTCAACCATTCTATCTTCATTGTTGTTGTCACAGCCCTCTGTTTTAATTTTGACATTAAAAGAGTTGCACAATAAAATAAAACACAAATTCGAACCTGTCTTTCTGCCTTCATTTCCGCTCCCAAGCTCTTTGTCATCACTTGAACTACGACGCCGCAAGACGCCGTTCGTTTTACTCAAGACTGCATTTGGTTCCTCTTCACAATTACCATTTGCAATCGTTGGTTCTGTTTTAACTTCATCCTTGACGTCACCGCTAGAACTAGAATCGATGGTTCCTACAAATATGCCAGTCATGTCCAGAGGTTGCAAAAGCTCCTAAAATAATGGAAAACTTAATTATTGCAAGTCATTCATGGCTATAATTTTTTAAACATCAACATCTTTTTAGTCATGATTGCTTACCCCCGTTTCTTTCAAACTCTGGTAGAAATCCAAAATGGCTTGACCCAGGTTTGAGAAAGACTTCGCTGTCAAGGTGTACGGACACGCTTTTACTTTAGTTTCACCCCCTTCGTTCCCAGCCTTCCTCTCGTCACAGTTTTTGACAGCTACTTGGTGAATAAGATCTCGAGCTTCTTGAAGATATTTTTGACCTTGTAATTCCAACTCGCTATCCCGGTTCGATGGCAAGGATTTGCTCGAGTCCAAGGAATCATCTTCAGAATCGATATCTGCAGCTGCTTTGGTAAACAGGGCTTCAAATTCCGACGTATTCAACTGCTTCAGGGTAGGTTTAATCCATGGGTAAGTTTTGAACACAAGATTCCTGAAGACACGACCTTTGACGAAAGTAGGATCCTTGGTCAAACCCAGGGAGCAAAAACGGAGACAGGTAAAGAGATCATTTAATGCATAAGAGACGGTGACCAAGTTTTCAATACACCCCCAATGTCCAGGGCTGCATTTCAAAGCGTTGCTGAAGGCATCAAAAGCTTGTTCCAAATCCCGCTGTTCTAAAGCAACTTTCCCAAGTCTGTACCAAAAATTTACATTGGTTGGCTCTGTCTCCGTAATCAACTCTAGCACAATCACAGCGCTCTCCAAATTTTTGGTGGGGCCGGAGATGTAAAGACTGCTCAGACATTTCAAACAACCTAAGCGAAGCTGGACTTGGATTGGCGAGTGAGACTTGGGTGACCCATCCTGCCGAAAACATTATAATTCAAAATCATTTGAATTTTACGTCAAATTTTCTTCAAACATGTTCTGAAACTCACCCCTGTGCTCAAGTAAGGAAGGTGCAAGATTTCCAGAAACGTCTGTACAGCATCCTCAGGCTGTCCATCCCTAACCGAGAGTTGAGCCTTCTCATACAACACTTTGGCCTGTGTCTCCTGCAAAGATGAATGATAATTATAAATCATAATTAGACTCGCGCAAGCAAATGCAAAACTAACAAATAAAAAAAACCTCTCACCTGCGCCTCATTGCTTAACTTTGGGTTATCCTCGTCCTCCGACTCACTACTGGAACTGTCTTCGTTCAAAGCTCTGATCTTCATCATTTTCTACTGGACAAAGGATGGAGGGATGTCCCCCGTCCTCCTCCAAAAGAACAACTCCTCGTCGTCGTCACAAACAAACTTGGTGGTACTTGCCTTCTTTTCCTCTTCGCATTATTATTTCCCCCGTCTCTCTCTCTCTGCGCTTTTCTCTCCTCTACGAAATGAACACGTTCTCTGGAAGGAAATGAATACACAATCGGGCAATGTCAGTTGTTAGCTAATCACAGTCATACATACCGAGGAGAGATAAGATAAAATGTCACACAACAAAAAACCCCTTCACTGTTTACCTTTCCCCTTTCTCCTCTTCCTCATGTCAGGGATGACGATCTTCTGCCCTTCTTCTCCTCCCCTCTATTCCAACCCCCACGGCCTCCCCCTCCTCACCTTATCATGTGCAATAAAACGACCCTTGGCTTAAATAAAGAACCCTTGAACTTCGTGACAGAAAAGAACAAAGTGAAGAGTCCAAAAAACCAACCTCCTCCCGCCTGCAGAGTCCGAGAGCCCAGCTGAGCCTTCCACACGCTTGCGGGAATCCACACTTCTCTTCACTCCACAACCACGATTCTTCATCATCACATCACCGTCAAAAATTAAAAATCAATTAAAATTATCTCTCGTCTTTTAAAAAATCAAAATTTCAGTAAGAATTCAAAATTTGAAGTTGAAGAAGGAGGACTAACTCCAGGGAGTAAGTGGATGAAGGTTTCTTGACTCGTAACTAAACTAAAAGTCTTTTTTGGTTTGTTAAGGAAGGAAGGACGTTAGTTAAGGATTAAATAAGGAAGACGTGGTCGTCCACGTGGTTGAGGAGAACGTCTTGAAGAAAGGAAGGAAACCGGTGAGTCCAACAAGTTTTAGTTTTGCTAAACCGTTTTATTTATTTTCTTCTTTTTTTGTGAGGTATTATTATTATAAGGAAAGTAAGTAGTTTAAGGATTAATCATTATTATTGCTAGCTTTTTCCAATTTTGCTACAATTAAATTATGTCAGACCCGCACACTGCTTTCTTCATACCTTCCTTATGTGATAAGTAAATGGCATAAACCTCTGTCACTAGCATAAACATTAATTACAAGACAATGTCGCAAGTATTGAGTCAGTCAAATCTGTGTCGTACAAACTTCTCATTCTCAGTTTTTTGTCCAAAAATTATAGTATCAAATTGTCGTTTGCACACTTTCCATTTCCTCCTTCCTTCACTAAAATTAGCACACAACGAAAGGTTCTTGATTAGGTAAGGAATTGTCGTCAAACGGTTAAATTAGTAAGTTTCTGATTAATTCAAGTTCTGTTTCTGTACTATGTAATGTACTGGCTTAAGGTTACAACTTTACACAGAGGAGAGGTTTAAAATGCTATTGAAGACGACGAAAAAGTGCCGGTGCGTATGGCTTTACCAAACCAAGGCATAAAGTAAACTGACGAATTGACTGATTACTTATTATTTTATGCTAAGAAGTACTATTAACAGCAATTGAGATATTTTTTCAGGATGTTGTTGGTTTTGTTATATAAGGTAAAGATAGGTAGCTACGTACGATTTGATTAATAGTTAGATAATCCACAATCTTGTATTCGTGCTAGGTGTAGGAGCAATCACACGTCACACAGAAATATAATTCATTATCTTTTAGCTAGCAGCATAGAATGTTATCCTATCCTTCTGCATATTGACATTGACACAGGCGTTCAGGTTTACAAATCAAGTTCGAAAAAGACAGTCAGTCATCTTCATTTCAAGAGTACAAATTACTTAATGGTCTTTCTTTCCTCCTCACATTTACTTCAGGAGAGCTGATGTAGACTTGCATTTTAGATCAAATCTACTCATTTCCTCACATTCATATACATTCATTCACTCAAGTAAAAACAAAATCACTAAATACAAGAAACGTTCAAATTCCATCAAACATAATGTTACTGACTATTGAGTACTACCCTAACCGAAATCTAATTTGACGTAAGAGACTTGAAGAAACGTTCTCAGGTCCTATCTTTTGATGACGACAATTTCCATACCTCACCAGCATTGTGTTTTTTAAGAGTATGTACCTTAGCTAGTTATTGCTAAACTACACTACACTCCTCCCAGTGTCAATATAGTGAGGGAGGGACGAGAGACAAGTCACATATAGAATGCCCATTCATGTTTTTTTAGTTAAAAGGGTGCAATTTCTCCTTTGCTTTTTAGCTTATGAATTATGGTTAATAAACGAGAGCATCATAGGCGGATCGAGGAAGAGTAGGAGAAGGGTACTGCGCCCTGGCCAAAGACATCACGACCTTCTTGTGTGCTAAATCATTGCGTACATCCCGTACCTCCCTTTCCGCCTGCTCCTTCAACTGTGGTAGATCAAGGAAGGTGTAATTAGATAATTAGTCACCTCATAAAATAATGCTTTTTACCTTCATCTCGGACTCAAGTCGAAGCTTTGCAGCTTTCGCCTTCTGCTGCAACTCCTTAATTTCATGTTGTAAACGGGCTGCCATGATTTTGTAGTTCGCCTGAGTAATGAGACAAGTTAAGTTAGGGGAGGGTGTCATTATCAAATTTAAATGCTTTGACATTGAAGTGTCACCTTCTTGGACGGTCCGTCTCGGAGGCGGAGAGGAAGGTCACGGCCTTCAAGATGGGCAATTAGTCGTCGATGTACGTTGTTCAACTCGGCTCGAAGTGAGGCCCCTCCAGTTTCTAAAGGTCGAGTCATCGAAGACTCCTCAATGTACTTCTTGTGCCAAAATTCATGCCTCTGTAAAGGTAGAAGGGAGCATATAGTACACCATAAATTCATGGAATAAGATTTATTGGGCTGTGATTCATGTTCTCGCCTTGACCGAGTGGCAGTGGTTATTATTGTTACATTATGAGCGAAGAATGATTAGTCAACTAATTTTGAGCTGAAGGGGAAGAAGAAAACCTAAAGCAATTGAGGTCAGGCGTGAGGAATGGAACAAGATGGAGAAAGAAATAACGCTCCGAGACATAAAAAGGAATTTTAGATGGGGAAAGCGATTAGGGTTTGGAGGCCACATGCAATCAAAATGCAAAGTATAAAGGCGTACTTAGTTTTTGGTTTATTGGTACCGTGGCATTTACACAAGTAGTGGTATTATGCATTTTTATAACCTTAATTTTTTGTACCTGTGTTATTAGCTTGTTAAGTCAGGCACTTGCGTGGTAAAGGAAACATGAATGACTTACTCTGTTGATCTTATCCTTCTTCTCCTTGACCTGAGATTGAAGATCGTTTGCTTTCTGTATAAGTTCTCCACGCTGGAGCTCTGCATCGTGACGATGTTGCACCGTTTCGGTTATGTCCCTAAGGATCTTGTCCCCTAAAAAATTGGGAAAAGTTGCACATTGAGTTTTTGTGGTGTCGATGATGCGAAGACACATGTACACCCCTATACTCACTCGTTCCTAAGCTCTGTCCTTAGTTTAGATACATCTATGCTTTTGTGTAATCATTAATTAGAGGAAGGGTGAAGAATTAGGAGAGAGAGAAGAATTAGCAGTGGCGGTGGTATTGGTTTTGATGATGATGATGGCGAGAGGAAGGGTCGGATTTGCGATGATTAGGGTCGACAATAGGTGGCAAGAAATTGGGTGGTTTTTCCCTATTACTGTGTCTTGTAGTGGTGGCTTGAAGAACATTGTAATCATACCGACCCCCATTTCCGTCAGGATCATTTGGTTTGGAGAAGTCTAGAATGTAGCTCTGAGGTGGAAGGACCTCGCCTCCGGAAGTTTGGACAGACCTGTCTATCATCTGCACTGTGCCAGACTGTCTCACACGAAATGAGTAATAGAATCCTTGCTCTGACACATTTTTCCAAAAGTTTGATGTAGACTCGGGGTTAGAGTCCACGTAAATCCCACTACTGTCTCCGTCAGAGGAATGGAAGCTGCTCCTAGAGCCGCTCTTGTTGCTTGGGCTCGTTCCGTAAGGGGGAGGGGGGTTGAGGATTGAGATGGCACTGAGCGTTTGAGGCTGTGGGGGTGGATCAGGAGTGTAGTATGAGAAGGGAACGTGGTGGTGGCTGCTGTGATGATGATGATGGGTGTCGGTACTGGAACTGAATGCGTTGTGGGGAGGAGGGGGATGAGGATGAGGAAGAGGAGGGTTTATTTCAGGGAAAAGTGACGTGGAGGTGGTTGTTGTGGTGGTGGTGGTAGTGGCATGATGGGGCGGAGGATGTGCCTGTTTTTTCTTTTCCTTTCTTCGCAAAGTTGATGCCTGTTGTGGGTCGCTGCTTCCGTTGGGGAGTTGTGATGTGGATTGAGGGGGCGAAGAGTCCTGATGGTAGTTGTAGTATGGTGGAGGGGGAAATGAATGTGTGTTTCTCACATAGTTTTGAATGCGTTCTTCAACATATGCCCTTCTTTTCTCCCTTGCGAGGGCTTGCCTTGCAATCGTTGTCTTTGTCATTCGGTGAGGATATAATGGGCTCTGTTTAAGCTTCACCGGAGGTTTGTGGTAAGGAAGGGGTTTCAATGGTTGAGGTCGTTTGTCCCAAGTGTTTCTCTTCTGATTGCTGCCAGGCCCTGCCACCCTACCTTGTTTTGTTGATGGGACAGGAGGGGAGGATCTTTTAGAGTTGTTGTCTGAATCAGGAGGAGAGGCAGTTGCGTTGTTGTTGTGAGCTTTAGAGATGGGTATTATTCTCTCAACGGGGGTGTGGTGGTGAATGTCGGATGCTGCTTTTTCAATTTTCGCAGTAGTGGAGGTTCGCTTTTGTACCTCTTCATCCGAGCTAGACTTAGACCCTCGTCTCATAATTGTTGAGCTGTTGTTATCTTTGTCATTGGTGTTGGGAGGGGAGGAAGACTGGGAATGTGAATGTAAAGCGTGGCCGGGAGGGGTAGTATGAGATTCTGTCTTTGATTCTTGACTTAAGGCCTGAGTTGGTTGAGTAGGACCCTCATCTTCATCTTCGACACTCCTTTTTCTCATTTCAGTGTTTCCTTCCTCATGAGTCTCATTGTCAGGTACTGTGGTTGAGGTACTATGCAAGGGTTCGTCAGCTACAAATGTTGCGGTGTTGTCTTCGGAATTCTCAGTTGTGTCTACTATGAATGTTTCATTGTGATGACCCCCACTATGTTCTACGTGTTCATTAAGGATGATAGCTTGGGTGTGTGACTCTTGGGTTGCGTCTTCGGAAGGGAGACTTTCATTCTGTGAGAAAAACTGTCTGCTCTGACGTCTCAATGAGGGTTTTGCAGGTGGCGTTATTACGACTGGTTTGTCCATGTCATTGCTTTCTACAACGACGCCTTCGTCGCTTTGTTGCTGTTGTGACTGATGGTCAGTATCGTCTTTACCATTGAGGCTGTGGCGTTTAGTAGGGTTCATACTTTCTATGATTGCTCTCTCAATGTCTGGAGGATATGGTACCGATTCACTCTTTTCCATTTCCGAGTCAGAATGATGAGGGGGAGGTGAGGAAGAGGATGTGGTATTCTTTTCTTCTATCACTCCTTCCTCCCCTTCGTGTTGAGGGTGGCTATCATCAGTAGTTGAGTCATCGTGCTGTTTCCCTGCTCCCGTTTCCCCTTCATTCGGTTGACTCCCTCTGTCCGTTTCGTCTTCCCCTTCTTCCTCCTCATCATGGTTGGGTGGAATGGTGGTCACAATGATGTGAGGATTAGTGGTGGACGTGGGTGAGGAAACTGTGGTTTCTTCTTCTACCCGTTCTTCCTTAATTGTTTCTACTGACCCTCCTTCAGAATTGTCTTGTGTGAATTCCTCTTGAATTTCACTTACTTTCCCCACGTCATCCACCGTTGTGGAAGGATGAGGATCCTCCTCCTCCTCCTCGCGTTGTTTACCCTGAACCTCCCTGCTCCCGACGTCAGCCTCACCCTCCTCCTGCAGTTCAGTCTCATTTTCAGTCTCAACAATGTTTCGATTATCATCATTTCTTGATTCAAGAGTATTTTTATGACTCGGTTGGGAATCGTCTGCGGCTTGCATCTGCATTTCTGACTCAGAGGATTGATGTGGCACGTTCGCATTCATTGCTACCGTCTCGGCTTCCTCATTTTCCACAACTCCTTCCTCCAACTTTCTCTCCTCTTCTCCACCAACAAGACATGCTTCACTATTTCTACGTCCAACTGTTGCTTGACTCGTTGTCTCATCCAGACCAACAACAACAACGTCTTTTGCTGTTGAGTTCGCCTGTTGTTTGGAGTTTGCAAGTTTTGATAGTCTGTTAGCTGCTACTACCACCTCCACTGCAGTTCTCACAGTGTCTGCAGAGGACACTGCACTGGAAGAGGCTGTTGCAGTGTCGCTTTCGTTGATTTTAGACATGGGCTGCCTTGATATGTTTCTTGAACGATGGTATTCCTCAGCAGGCTGTTCAGAAAATGTAGATACAGCAGCAGGGGTTGAATTCCTTCTCTTTAATGGTGTTGGTACAACGGGGTTAGGTTTTTTTACCTTCTTGGGAGAAGAAGTACGAACGGACATTGACGAGGAAGCAAGAATCTCTTCTTCAAAGTCATCCCCATACTCGTAGTCATACTGATGCCTGTAGTTGTAGTCATACTCTTCCTCCTCAAGATCCTCCTCATATCCCACTTGTCTCTCTGCAATGTCAACCCTTGATTGAGTAATTTCTGTGGAAGAGTAACCCCCACGTCCATATCCCACAGTTTTACGATACTCCTCCAGAATTTCCTTGTATTCTTGAACTGCAGGGGAAGGAGATCGAGATGGGATCGGCGTGGGGGTGACGCTTGTCACGACAGGTGGAAATGGAGTAGTTGTCGGTTGTGGGGACTCTTCCCTCTTGATGACTTGGACGGCTGGGAGAATGATGGTGATGTTCATGATGATTGATTAAGAATTGAAGAACAAAAGCACCACAAATGATGGACACTTTAGCTAATGAGTGACACCTCTGTAATTGGGGGTGTTGGTGTGGGGGTAATTGTAGAGCTCTCGAACTTGTCCAGTGTCTAATGTCCACCCCATGATGATGACTTATTTATTTGCACGTAATGTTGTTAATGACTGGGTACGAAAAGTGTTCCCTTTTTTTTTAGGACAAGTGGGAGAGTAGTGGTTGAGACTTGCTTGAAGACTGAATGGTGTGGCGATGTGGTTTGGTGACAGTGGCAGGTTAGGGAAAGGTGGGATTAAAAGGTGGTGAAAGAGGAGGAGAAAGCGAAGGTGAGAAGGAGCTAAACGTATGGGACTGTATGTCGGACAGGACCCATTTAACTGAATTGAATAAGAAGCTATAAGCACTGGTTTTGTTTGTTTAGATTTAACTTGATTTCGTTTGATTTGTTTCTGGGTCATTCGGACCAAATGAGAGATTTTCATGCTTTCCCTTCATGATGTAATGTCTTGTAGTGTGTGTGCAAAGGAATTTATTATTATTCATACGAGAAGAGTATGATTGCGCAGGAGAATGCAATGCAAGGCCCTTTTCTTTCGTGTGAAAGTGGTACTTTCAAAAGCCCATTTTCAACTTAGGTGGGTGGACTACTAATCCAATGCGCTTGACCAACTTTCTCCTCTCGCATGGGTGGGCAGATTTTTGTACATGAGCCAGCCTGACCTAGTTTTTACTAGTGCGATATGATTCTCAAGAGCGAAGGAAATAGCAAGAAAGGACCTTCGTGGAAATTGTATTTTTGGTGGTGGAATAACAGGAAACGACGTCGTTTGAGTTGGGGGTAAAGTAAAAGTTGAAGGGGTGATGATGAATGGCTAAGAATACAAAAACCCCAACTCGACTGGACTTAATTAATTCTGAACGAACGTGCCCAAATGGGGTCCTTTGTTTTCACCTGCAAAGGAGTAAAGTGGGACACACGTCACGTCTCCTACAGATTCCCAAATAAACCACGCCGCCGTGGTGCCAGCAATGGTATCACAATTAAATCTCGATAGCTGCAAGGTTATCTTGCAAGGGCATATGATAAAACTAGTAACGGTATTTTTAATGGTATTTTGTTTGTACGCAACTACAATCTTTTTTATGCGTGAGATAATTACAGTAAAAGCGATTTTCAAAATGAGTGAAAGTGTCTTACTTTTTCGGGCGAGACTGTGATGACAGAGATCATGACAGATATGAGGTGGGGTGTCCTCCCTGAGTAAAAGTGGTAGAGGGCTCATCATTCGAGGGTCTTCATTGGGGAGGACTTCCAGCACATAGATTTCTGGCTCAGTCGAAAATGGAGGAATGAAATTCTTCACTTTCAATTCAATTTCTTGCTTTGGTTTTAGCTTGAATCAAACATAAATTAATAAATTAGCCTGTCTTGTAATGCCCCAACCCAACCAACCCCCATATTCCTAATCCTGTACCTGTATAAATATGTTTCCAACTGCTCTGATGAAAATAAAATCTCGGGGGATGACATCAGGTCCGAGCTGCAACTGTAGCTCTCGTCGAAGATTGTGAATACTCAACTGAGGCAAGACTCTGCAAATTGTAAAACATAAAAAGTATAGAATTGGCAATTCATCAATTGACTTTCATTTTGTCCTAATTATGTGTATGACTCTGACTGCTGCACGGTGGGTCAAAAAAGATTCCTAACATCGCTTTTGTCTTAAATTTAAAGCTACTAAATCCAGTAGTGGCTATCGTTAACACCAAAATATTGGGCATCCAGAGTGAAGTTAGGTAACGTTTCTGGTCACGTTAATGCTGATTGGAGTGGAACAAAGACAAATTGAGAGAAAGGAATTGTGGAAGGAAGGTGAAGCTTGTTTTTTCCATGTTCTTTGTGCTTTCTTCTTGTTTCGAATTTTGGTAGAACAGGGTGTCCATGCAAAGTATAACATAATGCAGGAGAAAGTAATAATGTATGTGTCTTTGCTATATATTCATGGAGGAGGATGGGTGGAAAGGCTTGTTGTTGTGTACTATTGATCGTAATTAATCATTCTAAACAGGAAGGAGTAACTCTTGCCAGACACCCATTGATAAGTCGCTACTTCATGTCAACAATCATGCGGAGTTTCATGGGTTTGGAGAGTCTTTTTCTTTTACTATATTTTTTTTGGCAAGAGATGCAAAGAAAGTGTTGCTCTTTCTCTTCAAGGGACCTGTACAATTGTCATTAAGACGCCTAGCATTTATATCAAATGCATAATTCCACGAATGCAGCTCAGAAAATGGCCTAACTTTAATGACATTTTGGTTAAAAGTTAAATATCATTGCCAGTAGTGAAATATTTTGGGGGTATCAATGTATATTAATGAATGGGTTGCACCCATGGTTGATGCAATCAATCTTTCTTTGAAAAAATTAGTTTAATTTACCTTACAAATCCCAGAGAGAATCCATCGTCCACGATATTGTGACGATACAGCCGTCTTGAAAGAACCCACTTTTCCCGTGGTACAACGTAGACTTGCAGATCGACCAACTAAAACGTCAAAAAATTGATGAGTTATTAAATTGTGGAAAAACGTTTGACATTCTATAGAATCCTCAATTCTTATCATACCATTGCTACTGGATATGCAGCAGGTATTCGACTTTTTCTTCCACTCGGATCATAAATTCCAGCCACACTTTTTCGCCCTGTCTCCATTTCTTCACTATACCTCCCCCCACCTCCCATATATTTCCAACACCAGAGAGAGACCTCCAATGAACACCCTAAATTATTTGATCTCAAGTGTCTTCCTTTTTAGATGAGGGAAAGTAGCAAGGTTTTCATTTTGTGAGGAAGTAAGAACAGTTAGTCTTTACAACCGTCCACTTTCACTTTCTTACGCGATAACTTTCCTCCTTGACGTTGTGGTGGGTTCTGTCGGATGATTTCAATTAGTCAAGGTTTACGATAAGCCGTGTTCCTTCGATTATCGTTGTTGTTTGGAGTGAAGCCGATACACTACTGACAGGTTGGAACAAATCTGATGGAAAGAGCGAAGTGAAAGCATGTGGTGGGGTTTGTTTGCTACGTAAGGGAAGCAATGGCGTGTTCTCGGAGTGGGTAACGAGGACTGGATGAATGTGGTGGCGATATTATTGTAGTGTGAGCACATATGTGTGGTGGCCGTGATGGGTGGTGGTGGAAGTAGAGGGAGGGTAAGAAAGGACTGGTTTTGTTCTTGTTTATTTTGTATTTAGGCCTCCGGAGGAATCTAAAGAGAAAGTAAAATGTGACCTACTTTTTTTTCTACGAGTCCATTAATGCCTCTGCGATTACTAACTTAACCTAAAACCGCGTAGGCATTCAAAGTCATTCTATTTCCATTCGTGATCCTGAGCTTGTTTGGTTACTTCATCATGGCCTCAATTGGCTTCCCCTTCTTTCCCTTTCTGTGTCAACGAAGACGACGACGGTGGCGGTGATTATGCTTAAAGGGAGGTGAAAACGTCATGCTTTCTCTGCCTCGTTTATTGTAAAGGTATTAAGCAGTTTTCAAAGCATGTTTCATTTGAGCCACCACTTACCTTCACTGCCGCGTCTTCTGCCGTGTGCTAATATCCAGATTGTTGTTGGGTGAAAGTTGCAGTTGCAACTGTGTGGAACATTTTTATAGTTTATCTTACAAAATAGAAGCAGTAATGGAAGGTTGAAGTCCTCTGGAATTTGTTGTGACAAGCAATTTGGGTCTGCATTGAAGGAGCAATATGCACTCAATCATAACTACCTCCTTCTGATTCTTGAAGAAATAATGAGTAATCTTGTCGTTGCCACATTGTGGATTTTGATTTTTTGTTGATTCTCACATGAAACCTTGAAACGATGTGGGGTAAGTGGTTAGGTATATGCATGGAGAAAAAGAGAGAAAGCTTTCCACATAAAATGAAGCATAAACCATAAACATAAGGGAGAAAGAAAAAAGGGATTGATTATAACCGGAAGTGCCCAAGTGACTGTTTAGAGGTTCCGGAGTAGGATGTGAAATGCACATGTCCACACAATACAATGCAACACTCTTATACATTCCCTCAAATGATAGGAATGGAGAAAGTCTGGTAAAGCAACCCCTGCTTTCACCCCACACACACAATAGCGATATGCATTACAACCCAGTCATTGCTAGAGAGTTGGGTGAGAGGGCAGGGGACACCGGACAAGCTGTAATAATAACAAGAGACCTTGAATGAACAATTCCGTTAGTCACCGTCATAATTTTCTTTATTTTCTTCTCACGCAATTTTCTCATTAAGATCAAACCAAACATGCAGCAAATGTTTAAGAAGGGGAAGTACTTACGAAGTTTGTAGACGTTTTATATTCCGGGAAAATACCATTTTTGCAATGCTCATTTCCACTAACTCCAAAAAAATCTAGTTTTTATTCTTCCCATGTTTTTATATTCGTTTCATTTCACTTTTTAAAAAAAAAGTAGTGAAAGTTGTGGGTTTCAGACTTTCATTTCGATTTGAAAAAAAACCATTTTCCCTCTAGGTATTTGGCCTTCATGTGGTGTAAGTAAGGGGGTCAAAATCAGGTCAGGTTCACACGCTATTACGTCTCCGTTTGGTTTTAATTGAGTACCATTTGAAGTTCATATAGGTGGTATAAAGTATTTGTGATTCTTAATTATATAGCAAAAACTTCCGTTAGTAATGAATGTATGGACAATGGTTTTCTCTTTCTTCTTGGCCACATCTCATTTACAGTTTCCCCCTTTTCTCTCTCTCAAATACGCGTCCTTGCTTGCTTATGCTTTAGTGAGGGCCTCAGATGGAACAAATGATAATGGTAGACGTCCTTGGTTGATGATGGAATTTTGTATACACAGGTTTTGAAGACTGTCGGTGAAAGATGTCGAGCAAGGACATTTCGGTAAAGAATCCTTCTACATTTTACATTACATTATTTGACGCATTAAAATTTTTATTTTCAGAAGAAAGAAATTGCGAAGCAATTTGAGCTTCCGGAACGAAGTTCCAAGATTGCGTCTCTTCTGAAGGGGACTATCGAGTACTGTATTTGTAGATCAACCGACTCGACCAGTTTCATGATGTAAGGCACTGATCATCCATACCATTGATGACACGTTACATTAAAGATTATTGTCTTTCTCAGAGCATGCGACTCTTGTGAAGAGTGGTATCATGGTGAATGCATGAACATAACGGAGCGAGAATCTCGATCCATCAAGACGTATTTCTGTCCACCATGCATGGAACGAAATCCAAAACTTGAAATCGTTTACAAAAAACCTAAGGTCAGCAGCTCTACTCAACGATCCAAGCAGAAGGAAAATAAGCAAGGAAAAGACAGCAGCAAGAAGAGCAGTACTGGAAAAGGAAAAAAGTCTGATGACGGTCCCGGTTGCTCCAAAGGTAAACAGAATCAGTATGAAATGTAATTATTATAACGAAGAACGCGTTTCATTCATTTATTTTTGTAGACTTGTTCGGCAGAAAAGTTGAGGTATCTGGAAGAAAGGAGTATGGACGATGTGGCTCTTGCAGCGGATGTTTGACTGTAGTCGACTGCTCCAGGTGCGACATTTGCACTGGAAAATCTGGATCGCAACGCGGATGTCGCAAGCGACAATGCACTAGCAAGGTATGCATCGAAGATAGTTTGTTAGATTAAATTGTGTTGATGTATTTGTCTTCTTTGTAGGATGACTCGGATAGTGACTACGAATTGGAGGATAAAAAACCAAGTCTTCAAATTTTATCCGGCAAACAATTGTCAGAGTTTTCGGAAGATGAAGAGGACAATTGGACTCCAACTGTATCTAAGTCAGCATCAAAGCCCAAAGCTTCTACGACGCCTGGAAAACGTGGAAAGGTATTGATTCTGTCGCAGCTTCCTTTATACCCAAATATATAAGACCGCTTTCTTTTACACACAGAAACAACAAAAGAAGAGTTCTTCCAAGATAAAGGAGAGGGCTCGACGGGCCAAAGAGAAGGCTCGAGCGCAAAAGGAAACCCCATCTTCCCCTGAGCCGACAAAAGGAATGTCTGATGTAGGCTCTGACGAGGAAGAGGAGCGACAGTGCTATGGATTGGATTGCGTCAATGCAGCTAGAATGTATTCGAAGTATTGCAGTGAAGAGTGTTGCATAAAGTTGGCAACTGAACGACTGTATCGAGTGAGTTGTGAGCTCTGCGAGCGCGAGACTCATAGCTACTAAACTAAATTAACGAGCATTTCTCTTATCCTTCCTGCAGATACTTCCTGGAAGAATTCAAGAGTGGAATCTGACCCCTCCGGTCGCCGAAGAACGGAATAGGAAGGAGTTGGAAGACGTTCGAAGAAAGCAAATTGAAACCAGAAATAAAATTGGTGAATTGGAAAGAAAGCGTGCTGTAAGTTACTATTCAGAAAAGAACGCCACATCATAGTTCCAATAATACTTTATGTTTTTGGTATTCAGGACTTGGATCGTTATGTTGAAAACATACAACAACTAAAAGTTGATCCGGATGCTGATGATGGTGAACCTGAAGAGGAAGGATTAATTCATTGCGTCACGTGTGGACTTGAAGTTCCGATTAGAACTTGTCTGAAGCATATGGAACGCTGTTACAACAAGGTACCTAGTTTAAATGATGTAAACCGCATGCAATTTATCCAAACCTTCCTTTTCCTTGTTCGCCGAAAGTGTTTTTTACCTGTCAACGATATTATGAAATAATACTTGATTTGAAATGTCTTTCTACTTTAGCATGAAAGTCAAACTTCTTTTGGATCAATTTACAAGACCAGGCTTGAAGGAATCCCCATTTTTTGCGATTTCTACAATCCTAACAATGAGACTTATTGCAAACGGCTTGCAGTTCTTTGTCCTGAGCACTCCAAAGAACCAAAAATTGGCGACACTGAGGTAGATCTCGCTTAATTGACAACTGTTTTAGATTAGGCTAATTTTTTGATATTTTAACAGATGTGCGGCTGTCCAATTGCTACTAAGACGTTGAGTGAGTCATGCTTGCCTCAACTTTTGGCTGGAAAGTATTGCCACGCGTCCAAGAAGAAATGCAACAAACACTTTACGTGGGAGAAACTTCGTCGAGCTGAAATTGATATGGAAAGAGTGAGGAATGTAAGTTGGATTTTATTGTTGTGAATCATGAAATTGGTGGTCATTGCCAATTACTCGTTGTTTTGTTTTCCTCAGTGGCTAAAATTGGATGAACTTATGGATCAGGAACGACAATTGCGCACTGCAATGGCAAATAGGGGTGGAGTGATGGGTCTGCTCTTGCATTCAACATTTGATCACGACTTACGAAGTCGAATCCAGTCCCAGTTAACAGAGCAACAAAAACGTATGTCGCTTATCGGTTTTATCTTTTTAAGGAAGTGGTTTTTAATGCCTTGGTTTAGGAGCTCACGAGCGAGCAATGGAGGACTCTCTCCAAGGAATGTCTGAACGGGCAGAAGAGGACATTTCTGAAGAAGAGGATTTCGTGGATGTTTAATTTCAAAGACTTGCGCTACTTCACAAAAGAATCATTTCGTTTGCTATTACTTTTAAATCTGACTCTGACAATGCAATTTCTGGTCATGATTACTAAAGAGAGTTATGTATAGTCAGAACCATGATACACTTATATTTATACGTTCGAGAATGTCACTGACTATTGTACTTTATTTTATACATTCAAAGAAATTACTGAACCCACCTATAGTACTAAATAGTTCAAGTTGACTTACACAACTGGTCTGCGAAAATATGTTGAAGAAATAGTAGAACATTATGATAATGTGAATGTAGCAAGACTTTTGTCATTGAAATGAAATAAATGAATTAACCCAAGAGACTGTTGCGTCTAAATCATTCTGGATCATTGGAGCCAGGTCCACTTGCGCCCATCAAGCTTTGCTCACATCTCAAAAGTCGTTGCGTTTCCCCCTTCAAGCAAAAATTAGTCAATACACAAATGACACCTTTTGGTACATTATGTTGCATACCTGTATCAAATTCAGAACCCTGAGAACTTTGTCAAAGGACAGCTTGCAGTCTCCAGGCTGTGATGAGGACATGTCCCCCAATCCTCCCCTCGCCATCAACAGGGGTTGCACTTGTCCACGTTTGCCCCAAGCCGGAGAAAAGTTGACTTGTGACTGGACTCGGACGATGACACAGACGGCTAGGACCAAAAACAACCCCCACGCAAATGTAAAGCTGGATGATCGAAAGGATGCCATGTTTTTGTTTCCCAAAAAAACTGCTCTTGCGGAAATGCCTTTTACGGTTTTGTAAAAGTGGACGTAAAGGAACTTTGTTGTGAGGACTGCAAACTGCTTCTGGATGAACCTCGACCAACCACAAGACCTATTTATACGATCCCTTCGTGATGAGACAATCTGTCCATTTCGAAAATGAGAAAAGAGTGGGTGGGAACAGTAGGAGTCATTTTGCGTACGTTGTTGTATCTTTTTTGTGTGTGTACGTACATCTATTTACATTCTTTCAGTGGAGATGTTTTTAGAATAAGTGTAGTCTTTTTCTTTTTTGGATGATGTCAAGCTTCGAGAGACAAGAGAAATTGATTGCTTGGAAAAAGAAGGGATTTAAAAGCAGTGACCCATCCTTGATTTATGGCCACTTATACCTCAATTCTAGTCGTTCCATCAAACATTGACAGACACACAGGTTAAAAAAAGAAGTATCCGCATTTCATTTCACTCGATTCCATTCCATATTCTTTCTTCCTCCCTTGGAATTGAATGCTTTCTCTCCCTCACCCTCTCAATTCAATGTTTGTGTGTGTTTTCACAATGTTCTTCTTCATTGTTTGCACACTGGAATCAAGAGGCATGGATTGAGTGGCAATTTAATCAAGAAATTATATGATACATGACATCCTGATGGGCGTTTTATGATGGAATGAAGCAGAGAGTGAGGTAACGTGAGACAAACAACTCCATTGGTATTTATGGCTAGAAATCCTTTTCACATTCATCCCGTGTGTTCGAATGACGTTTCAAAACTGTGGGGTAGAGACCCCTTATCTTAAATTCCTTTTACGCACAAACACACCTACTTCCCACTACTGACAACCTTAGGTGTTCCAACGAAGGCCTCAGCAAACACCCACGTAATTTACAACAGTCAAGACAGGTATTGACAAAAGAAACAATATGTCTCAAAGTACCCCAACTCGCTTAGAAATTGTAACTTTTGGACATCATGGAAATGTGTTGGGCATGGTCAAGGTCGCATGTCACGTATATATGCGCTTTTATTCTTGATATTATAACAAACATGACTCATATTTGTCCCTGTCCCACAGCAGACTTCATTAATCTAGGTAAATACAGTTGCACAATATTCTTTTTTGTTTGCACGCTTGATAGTTTCTGATTTGATTTTATAGGAGCCTTTCTTCATAGACGTAGGTACACTTCACACCACATTCGTTCGTTCCCTTCTTGGTAAAGAGGTAAATCTCCTCTTGCACCACATGCTTCAGAAGAGCAGTGCAATAATAAGTTAAATTTAATACGGTAACAAGGAAAACATAAAATAAAAGGCATTTCGTCGAATTTTAAAAGTGGGTCTACAAGGCATAGCGTAATTTCAATATATGTATGTACAATATGTAACTTTTCTTCATTCTAACTAATTGACTGTGACTGGATATGATTTCTTTACGTATAAATCTAACATGCAAGGCCTTAGGGTAAAGATTTGACAACCATTATTTGACTTGTTCCAAAAAAGTGGTTGTCGAACCTTTACCCTGTGTCCTTAGCGTTACTTTAGCTTACTGAGTTCATTTTTTCCCTAGCCTACATCGACCCCTACGTTTGATATATATACCGCTACATATTCTTACATATTGCGTCACGATTATCATTATTGGAGTGCATTTAAAAACACATTAAATTGCATTTACGTATCGTTAATTATTACTATTACAGACAGACTCTAATTTTGTCGGTAGGTGCTTCGCTTCCTTTATTTATTTGTCACTCTGCGGATACATATCTTCATCAGTCCAACTTCTTAGTGCCAAGTTATCATAGTAGTCTGTGAATGTAACGTATGGAGCAATCCGACCATTCTCATCCAGTGGGAGCTTGTGATTTGATTGTGTCAACACATCCGAAGATTCAGTACTCGTTGTAGCCTCCGTATTTGAGGAAATAGATTGGAACACGGATTGGACTCCTGGTAAGGGGTCCAGAGTAAGATTTGTGGGAGTGAAGCAGTCCGATGTGCTACTGGATGAGAAGTAGCCATTATTATAACTAACATTATTATTACTTCTAGAACTTAATGCTGGGCTGTTTGTAAGGTTGTTATTATTGTTATTAGCATTCCTGAGGGGGATATTAAAATTCCTAACAAGTAACGTCATGTCATCCCTTCGGACTGCTTTAAACGTGTTGTTTACATTACTGTTCAGAAAGTAGTCGTGGTGCATGCGGGATATTTTATCGACGACTGCTTGTGCGACAAGGGTTAGGCTTGATTGGATTTTAAATTCTTCCACTATCATCTTGGCTAGTTGGATATCAACAGAGTCGCTTTCGGAGACTTCCCTCAACGCCTGGTACAGTCCGTCTGACAGGAGGACAAGGAAGCGGAAAGAATCGTCTACTTTTACGGCAGGGTGGATTTCAGGGTCAGGAATCACTGGTTCACTTCGAGCATTTCTGAGATGGGCAAATTCTTTGTAGCCGCCTTTTACTAGGTAATTCCCCAAACATCGCGTATTCATTTGGTTTCCGATTCTTCCAACGCGGTGCAACTCTGGGGTGTTTAATCCTATCCTGTCCAGTCTTCGGAGTTCATCATTATTATTCAGATCGTGGTTGACGGTTAACTGAATGACTTTTAGAACACCATCCTTATCAGTTCGGCAGAGGAGAGCTCGACAACAGCTACGGGAAAGTAATCAAAAAAAATTATTATCAATGGGAGTATAATAAAGAAATACGGACAATTTGTGTGATAACCACTTACCCCACATTAGAAACGTATAATTTCCCATTAAAAATTAAGGCTACAACAGCCGTCGTCCCAGACTCGACTTCCTTGTTTAACTGAGCTAACATCGTGGGGTAATTTCTGAAGGTTTCATATGGACTCTCATCAGGCGTGACGTCGGAGATGTAGGTCGCCCTCTCTGCCAACTGCGTTCCAATGGCTTCATTGAAATAGTCCCTCTCAACCGACAGATACGCTTGCCGAAGGACGTCACGAACTTCATCTTCCGTCCTCGCATCCGATAACTGTTTGAAGAGGAGCTCTGCTGGCATTTTTTGTACCACGAATTTGGCCGCTTGGGGCCCACAATGACCGTCGAACACTCCATACAAGCAAATATCATTGTCTTCCTCCACGTGAAAGTGAAAACTTTCGTCTTCAGAGTCATGCTCGTTCGACCGATGTCCATCCTTCCGGTAAACTTGGTTTTGAGCAAAGCCCACCCCTGGAAAAAGAGTGAAAGATAGGTCGAATGAACAATGGACGCAGGTACATGAACTGCTTAATTACCTGTGTTTGTACATAATGGAATATCCTCTGTCCAGGACGAGTCAGTACTTGGGGTTGGAGGGATGCCTAAGTAGTCCAACTGATTTAATCCCCCCATGAGGAACGAATGGGCCAGGTCTCTCTCTCTCTCTCCCTCTCTCAAGGGTCAGCAATTGACATTCTTACAACAACAACCGTCCATGTGTCTCAGATAGATGAGTGTCCCTTTGCTGCAAAGAAAACAAAAAGGAGAATGTCCAATAAATGAAATTGACCCTTCGCAAGCTGTCTGTACCTTAAAATTAAAAACACATTCCATTACACAAAGGATCCACCATCAACCAATCCTTTCTCCACTTTCACTTTTTGTCCAAAAAAAAGACAAGCCTTTTAACAAAATACCACCCCCGTCCAAACACACACTGTGACGACTGATGTGGACCAAAGGAAATCCAATAACAAATCTGCGATGGATTGTTTTATATTATTTGCTCTCAAAAGTAGTGCAAAAAGTGCACAACAAAAGTGTAAGGAGAGTTTTTATGCAGCAGTGCAGTGCAGTGAAATGAAACCGACTGAAGCAGACGGCTGATGTTGCACAACACAAAACATCATGCGAAATATAGCCAGGGGCTAAATGAATGGAAAACGCAGACTCTATTTTTTCATTATTTGAAAACCCAAGCTCATTTTTTCCATTGTTCTTCATTTGGCTTAAATCTTCATTAAGAATGGAAATAAATTGACTGGATGCATATTCGCTCTTTTAAAGTTAGCAAATTATTGGTAAA
>JAQIWU010000765.1:0-21967 GCA_034696445.1 Isotomiella minor | reverse complement strand
CCTTTTCAAAGTCAAATAAAGCGTTGGAAGAAGAAGATAGAAGTTTTCACTTTTCTTCTTCCTTTTCTGGAGAAAAGAAACTCTTTTTCTCCTCATCCTCTCGTCAATAAAAGACAAACCAAAGTAGTAAATATATCTAGTAGGAGAGATAGTTACAAGGATAAAGTTATATTGGTCCCAGTATTGCCCATTTTGAAAGTCGTTCCAGGCGCAATTTCTTTTATTTCAAGTTCACTTAATAAAGAACATAAAAAGTGAAAGTATAAAGTGGAGGAACTGAGATTGCCTCCTTCAAAAGAAGAGGACGATGATTAGGGTGGATAAAATGAAGCCGCAATTGTGGTTTGGGAAAAAGGGGCCCACTCTTTAATCTAAAGCTGCGGCTGGACATTAAAGCAACACAAACTCGAAAAAGTCTTTGATTATTATGAGAAACTCATCTCCTGTATTTCAAACAGACATAAAAAACTTTCTCCATTTTCTTAACCGTTAGGGTGGAATCGTTGCGACTTTTCACAGGGATACTTTCTTCCTCGTAGCATGACTTTGAAATGCTTTCTCTTTAGTCATCTTCTGAGTTACTTTGAAAAGCAATGTGGCCACCTGTCAGAAACCCCCAGTTGAAGAAAATAATGATGCCCTCATGATTTAATGAAATATTTCTTTTTCTCTATGATCTTTTTAGTCAGTTTTCTCTTGGACTTTAATGTTTTACTAACTAGCAACTTCTATGACTTGGTATAGAATTCATTCACAGCAAAAAATTGAATGTTCTTAGTTTGGCTCCAGATCTTTAGACCGGGGACTATTTATTTTGTTTCCCTAGGCCATAGGAAAGGAATTGTTTTCGGAGGAACGAGATTAAGAATAAATTGAGGATGAAAGATGACACAGTGTTAATGTTGTATAAAACAGTTATATGGAATGAAGAAGTTATGAAAAGAGTGGATAGCAGTGACATGAACCAAAGCCAAGCCAAAGCCCACTCTCTGATCACAACAAATTAATTGCTTTTTCCTTCCTTCGCACTTCCACTTCGTTTCCTCTTACGATAGAATGTCTGCATGGCTCTCATAGTCATAATAGCCTTTGCTTCGGTTCATCTCTAGTGCGTGTGTCACACCAGGAACACTCCAATAACATACGTTTATGTTGGAAAAATATTGCTTCCTCAAGATGTTGAGTGCTTGTGTTTGGCGATGCGAGTTTGCTTTTTCCAAGACATGGAAAATACCAAGTTTTCATTAACAATGTGATGAGATGAGCAACAATTTTTCATCAATAATGGAGAAGTATCAATTGATTGCATGGCGTTGAAGTTAATTACAGTGTACTTGAGAAGAATGAAATTAATTGGGTGTACTGTTGTTGGTCTTGATACTAGAAAAGGGAGAAAGTGAAAGTCCCTATTGACAAAAATAAATTCTTTTGGAGTTTTCTTGGGCTAATGAAAAATATGTACAAAGCAGAGACTTTCTCTCTCTCCACAAGCACAATCCAACAGATGAAATAACTCACTTCACTCACTCCTTGATGAAATGAAGAAAGAAAGTAGATTGATTATTGTTTTTGTATCAAGACTCTCTATACTGCCTCAAGATCCAAAGTTGTGCTGGGCATCAGCCACATTTCTTTTTCTTGTTCTGCTCTCCACACTTTCATTTCAACATTCAATTCTCATTTGTGGATTGAATGAATTGGTTGGAGACTTTATACATACACAGACTCTACACTTTTGGATTGATCAGTATTCAGTGTCCGGCGTCCTTTCAACTACACCAGAATCAGTCACCATCACACCCACTTCACCACCACCAGACCAAACATGAGAGAAGCTAAACCAACTTTCTCTTTTCAACTGCAGACCATAGTTGCAATAAAAATGGTAGCCGTAGGTTCTGTCATGTCATGCTTCTCATTCATTCATCCACCTCCACACTTTTACACGCACACAGACTCCATGTCAGATAAGGCAAGAATTGGTGGTAAGAATTCTCGAATCCTGTGTCGGACAAAAAGAGAAAGCGAGAAAGGGATAAGAAAAGGAAAGTTGATTTTCTTTTATTGAATTTGTCCCATGCAATTTTTTCACTTTTCGCTTGATTGGATTGGATGAGAACCGTCTTACATTCCGCATTTGGGTCAGTATAAAATAGTCTAATCAACTCCTATTATTTCTCTTCGCATTGAGGAGAGAGGGTCAATTCCATCCGCATCCTTCCTTCCTCCTCGGACACTTGAGGAAGGAAAAAGGATTATCTCTCTTGCCAAACCTTATTCCATAATATTCTACCCTTTTCCGGTTCACACTTTTTTAAAAAGGTTCCCTCCCTTTCCTTTCATCTCAAAAAGGCACATGTAGGGCAAGCTATAAAATATGGCGAAAGAACGTTGTTTGACTGCAATATGTACAAATAATTTGGCTAAGGGTAAGACTGGAATAGGAAACTTTCAGTTTTTTTAGAAACTGAGACGAGTTTGCAGGAAAATTAGAGAGGTAAAGAATTGAGCTTGTTAAATACTGATATATAAACGGATTTTTTTACAAATTCAATGTGGATATTGACTGGCTTATTTCGACCGTAAATCTCAATAACTGTTGACATTCCCCAATTCATCTTCATTACTGAGGGATTAAATGACTAAAGCCCTAATATTCACTTCACTTCTGGTTCCTTCAGGTTACCTACGGCAGGAGCAGAAAGGTTATCGACGTATCGCATTTCAGAAGCCAAGGTTTCAGAAGAGATTTAAAGGCAGGTTGTGAAAGTAATGAACCCAGCAGTAAATAAAATTGTGAAAAGGACAGAAAGAATCCTGAGACCCACTGTATTATGATCTCGTCATGATATCGGCAATTAATTATCCAGCTCTGGTCTACGTATTTGAACAGACAAAGCGTCTATACGCTACATTTCGGATCTTTCTCGCTCTCACAAAGCTCCTTCATCCGCTATACTTTCCTTTACCCCGAATCGGTCATAAACAATGGGAAATCCCATTACTCCTGGTGGGATAATAACAATTGTCCATATGTAACACAAAAAGAGCCTTACGTACCTATATTGGTGTTGAGGCCATTCGTTTCATATTTGTATTAATATCATACATTTCTTTTTTGCTTTAGGATGAAGAGTATCAGGATTCTTTCACCGAATAATAATGGATTTTAACGGTGTCATATACTGGTCCTTTATATCCACTCATCATCAACTTCTTGGAGAACAACCGAGGAGGATGGAAGAAAACTATACACTCTTTTTTATAACCCACAGAAGATTTGTCAATTAAATCTGAGCAAACACATATGTCTACCACTCTGAAAAACTTAGGATAGTTCAAGCAATTCCACAACACGGTACGGTTCCCAAAAAAGTTATGGGAATGGAGGAGAGAAATTTGGAGCATGGTGGTGATCAATCAATCAAGTTGTTGAGGAACAAAATGTTGGTGCTTCTCCTTGTCACAGGTAACTCTTTTTTATATAACCTACTTTCTCTCAGGACATTCTCCATCCCCTTTGAAATACATGCCGTTTACTAATTTCGCAATTTCCACAAAAAAATTTGGAACAATGCGATTTTAATCCCCAAAAATTGGCCTAGCAAAATTGCGCAATAAGGATAAGGAATGCTAAGAGAATACAATACAACAAATCTTTACTTTCCAAGTCAGTTAAGTAGATTCAGACAAATAAGTAGCCGGGATTTCATCCACTTTCTCTCTCCGCTTTCCCCTCGATTCCCCTCTGGCATACGTCTTCCTGTTCTTGTCTAAGAGAAAAACATGTTCTCACATTGTGCAACCACAGAAGAAAAATACTACTTTGGGGATTCATTCTTTCTTTCTTTCAAATGGTTAAGAGAGAGAGAGAAGGCTTTTTTCTTTCATTCTCCCTTGTATTGTTTCAAGATGGTCGTGGACATTTTTATTTTTAAACATATTTCTTGTTGGTGCGTGAAGGGAGATTTGCAAAAGCAATTTTTTTGCAGCCGTAACCCACTTTAGGTTGAAAGGTTTGCATGTAAGTAAATTCTTATCTCTCCAAGAAAGTTTCGTAATTTTGGTTTTGTGTAGTTAAACCGCTTTCACAAGGATGACAGGAAATTTTGAGCCTGGCAGAGAGAGAACTTTTATAGTTAGTGGCATTAATATCGATATCGACGTTGTTGGAATGGGTGCTTACCACATCACATCATTGGCAAGCCATTTGATCTCCTTTCAAGAAGACTCCTTCCTCTAAAATTGGGGTTCCTGTTTAAAAGGGTTGAACAACTTTCATTCAATGTAGTGTGGTTTATTGACATCTATTGCCTTGTCAAGAGAGAGGGAGAGGGAGAACTTGGGCGTAATTAAAAGAAAGTAACGTCATGAAAGTGAATGACATTGGTTGAGGTTGAGCGTTTGGTTTACCATAAGAAAGAAAGAGTTGCCTAATAACTACTTTCACTTTCCCCTTAGTTGCCCTTTCTTCCCCTTAAATCTCAATAATAGTATGCCTTGAGTAGGTAGACACACAAGACACACTCTTATTTTCAAGTAGACGTGTAGACAAGACGACAAGAGGCCAATAAGTTGAGAAGAGTTGAATTGAACTGAACTCCTTGACAAGATGAAGGAAGAAACGATGTAAAGAGACTCTCCTTCTCATTCAATCTGCTTTTAGAGGAGAATGAATTATCATGAGGAAATTGCAAATTAAATTGCCACTTGTATCTTTAGGAGTCTTCACTTTTGTGTCAAATATTACGAAATGAAATTGAATTACGAGGCGGCTGGTAATAAGAGTAAAAGAAGTAAGAGTTCTAGTGGTTTGGTTGGAGAGAGAATTGCTCACTTGTAGAAATGAGAGTCTGTACTTTCACTTTCCCTGGAAGAAAGGAAGGACCGACAATTTAATTTAATTTAACTTTCTCTCCAATTCCAACAATAATAAAACACCCATTCTCTACTCTCCTCACTTGAGTGCAACTCCCGCCTGGGCTACAATGTAATGTGGTGGTGAAAATATTTTTAAATTTCGCCTTTTTTAATTCCCATCTTTTTTAATTTGACTTCCGCAATCGTGTCTTAACACCCCATATAACAATAATTTCATTTCTTTTTTGCAGGATTAACGGAATGGAATGTGGGAGAAAGGATTGGAGTTTAATTTTGACATCTAAAAGAAGCTTCTTGTCGTCTCACGCATAAAGAGACAAAAAATATGAACAATAATCAGATTCTTTTGTTGTGCTCGTGCCTACCTAATGGTAGTCTAAAAGAGAGAGAGAGAGGGGGCTTCAGGGTTCGATTAGACGAATTACTTTAGAAGACATCGACACCACAGACAGAAAGACACTGATTGATCGATGTGGCTGATTGCACACCCACCACACTGGTTTCCATCTCACTTTAATTCGTTTCTCTACGTTAGGAGGGTTGGAGCATTTGAAATTTTATTCTCGAAAATGTTTTTGGTAGTACGTAGTATGGCAGAAGGAGAATATGTAGATATGTTTTTGTTTGGTTAACGGACAATCCTTGTAAGGAGGAGAGGACGGATTTTTCTTTAGGACAGGAAGAAGTAATGGCCCTAATACTCCATCCATTGGAGAAAGTATTTGCTCGGCTTTCTCCCATGTCCCATTGTCACAGGCGTCTTTTCCCTCTAAAACCAATCGTAAGATCCTATCACAACAATCACTGCTGCTGCTCCTACTGGGAAAGTGCGTCTAGTGTGTCTCTGGTGCTATCGGTTTTTTTTCAATTTTAACAAGCTTGAGTCCAGCAGACTCAGTTAACGTTAACGGTGTGTCGGTGGTGTGATTGGGACTATAGCAGTCTGACAGATTTCCTCGATCACTAGCCAATGTTTGTGGAATTGGGAGGAATCAACTTACAGATCCTCTAATAGATTTTTCTCTCCTTCTCTCACTTTCCTTCTTCTTCTGCTTCTCCATGCATGCATTCACAATCTTGTTCCTTGCTTTGAAGACCATATTTTATCTAACTGTCCAACGTCCCTGTCGTCTATCATGAATTTTCCTCTTGGGAGCAAACAGAGGAGACCACACACACACACGGTCCCATTTCTCCTTTGACGAAGAATAAATAAAAATGTTGGAAAAATGAATATGAAGAATGACCAAAGAGAAGCAAAAAAGACACGAGGATGAGGATCCAGCATAAACGAATTTCCAGACAATGTATTCCGTACCGATTTGAAAATTATATTCACAAGAAGTGAGTTAAGACGGAACGTGGTAAAAGGTATTTTCCTTTCGGTCCTTGAATCAATAACGCTGTCATTTTATTTAGAAGTTCGGATTGGGATTTTGGATTTGTAACGGACGTATTCATTTCTATTTCTCAGCCAAATCTGAGATGATGATAAGACAAATCTATCTACATGAATGGCAAATACAGACAGGCAGATATATTTAGCTTAAAGTCCCGTCCTTAAGAGGATCAGCTCTCTCCTTATTTGCTCAAGTGCAATGGTAAGGAATCATTTGCATGAATGTGGCATCTTGATGGGTGGAAGTAGTAGCGGAAATTGGTAGTTAACTTTCCCCAAGATCTCTGCATGCTTAGCCTTCTTCAAAGACGAGGCCAATCTTCTTATCCTCTTTTCCATGCTTTCATACTAGTTAGTTCCACGCAAAAGTAGACAAGCGAGAGAGCTCACTGACTGGGTCTTCTTAAAGGATCCAATTTATCCAGGATTCAGAACCAGAAGATGTAAATCTGAATCTCCATTTTCGTCCCCGGCACAAACAAAAGTTCAGAGAGAGAGACAAGACATAATTTACTGAAAGTAGAAGAAAATGCGGATGTATGAAATGTGCGTGGGCATTGTAATTTAAGAGACCAGCGTAATAAACTGTTGTCGTCTTCTTTCATCATATTTTTGTCCTGTGTGTATGTGAACCCCAATAATAATATGGACGTGAGCAAGTGAAAGTAGGACCCAAAAGAAAATACTTTTCATCTACCAAAGGCAATCTCATTCTTGAAAAAACTTTGTCTTCGATTAAACTTTTGACAAGATTTTTTCTCTGTCCTTGCGGTCCTTTCTCTACTTAATAAAAAATGAAGTAGATCACAGAAAAATTTAATATGAAAATGTTCAACCCACGTAGACAGACAGAATCCGGAGAAGGGGACAAATTTCCCTGTTGTTCTTATCGTATATTTAAGTAAGTAGGATTATTAATTAAAGGACCTCGCGGTGGTTTGGTTATGCCCTAGTTCCATATTCGCAGAAATCTCTTGAGATCAAGGAAGAAGACTCCATACCTACCTACATACCATTAACTTCCAATATTGATTTTTCGGCAGAGTGTCTTGTTCCAGTTTTGCCGTATTATCAACTTGTATTATTACAAACGTAACTAATACCCCTAATACTTTGCCTAAAGGAAGAGAAAGAGTGGATGAGAAAATGAGGCTTACTACAATAAGGAAATTGAATTTGTAAAGGTTTGTTCATAGGAGGATAATTTTCATCCCATTTCCATTACCCCTTTGTTGATAATTCATTACTTAGAAGCACCTAATGAATGAAACCTTCCTTCCTACCAAACTATTTCAAAGATGGCTAATTAGTTCTACTTTTGTTTTGGAAAATCCTTTTGTTTTATCAAATTATTTCCTCCTGGCACGATCCGGTGTATCAATTACAAATATTAACACTTGGGTGCTAAGCCATTTTTTTGCAAATTATAGGGTTTGAACTCTTGACATTCGAGGAAATAAAAGCTCTCTCGAGTCTAAAGCTTGCATGATGAGAATTTTCTTAACCCATTTTCTCCTTTTTATTACTTCCATAGGTTTTACGTGGTCGCCATTCATCCAGGGTGAAGTTTATGACGCGGAAGGCCCACAATTCACTCAAGAGCCGAGTCGAACTAATTACTTCACGAACGTTCAAGGATTGATGTTAGCCTGCGATGCAAAGGGAAGCCCAAGACCGCAAGTTCAATGGATTGGGCAAGATGGTAAATCTGTTCTGAATTATTCGGGAATCAGGGAGATTTTCCCAAATGGGACGATCTACTTTCCTCCATTTCCTGTCTCCTTCTATCGACCTGATGTTCATGATCAAGTCTACGTTTGCATTGCCTGGAATTCCGTAGGAAAAGTTAGAAGTCGAGACGTCCAAGTTAGAGCCGGTAAGGACCTTTCATTTATTTTATTTTCTTTGCCTTACTACTCATTCATTCCGACTCGTTCTACATAAATTCCAATCCCCTCTTCTTCGGGCATTTTAGCATTATCCCATAATCACCGTCTCAGTACTACACTTTGCCCTGTAATTTTGCACAGGAAGGTAATAATGGAAACAACTCCGTCTGTCTTCAACTATGTGATTTGTGACAATTTATTTACAAACTTTGGTTGTAAAAGAAAATCGGGGACAGGTGGCGGGGAATGAAATAAATAAGCGTGTGAAGATAAAAATGCCTTAGTCAGCAGAGTAGTGTTAAACACTATCTTTTAACACTGACTTCCTTAGATTTATATTTACACACGGGCGCAGACTAGACTATGAGTGTCCAACAAAAAAGGCAGCAACAGATTCGAAAAACAGGACAAAACAAATGTACATAAATACAAACAAGGAAGGAGAGAGTTTCTTCTTCTTCTTTTGCACGAATCGTTTGTGACGCTTGTGACTTTTAAAGAAACCCTTCTGGTTGAAATGAAACGGTAAAAGTTGAGAATCTCTCTTCCACTTTCCCTTCCCTTCTTCTTTCTTTCCCTCAAACGCTTTTCTGGTTAGGTATTGCATTGGTCCTTTGAGAAAAGCTAAACTTCCTAAACAAACAAGAATAAAGTATCCTTAGTTGTCAAGAATGTGTAGTAGCTCTCGCTCTCCGATTCCGATTTGTAGTAAGTAAAGTAAAGAAAGGGTAAACATGAAGTTTAACCAGGATTCAAGAGTGAAAGTAAGTGGAGTTCTCTCTTATTTCTCCGCATGCAGTTTGTAGTACGTAAAAAACGTAAACTCCAGTCAATATTTCCCGTTCCCTTCCATTTGTTATTGTCCTCTTCCTTTTTTCTCTCCCATTTCCTCATATCAAATCGAAATATCACTGTTTGCTTCCGTGCAATCGGTTTCTCATGATTTTTTATAAGTTTCATTTCTCTTCTTTGGTATCATATTACAATGGCATTTGCATGTATTGTGATTCCAATGAAAGCAGAAGGTTTTCAAAAATCTATTTTAAGGCTATCAATGGTGTGGAATTTTTTGGATTTAAAACAGTTCTACTTTTACTTTTCCCTTTTTCAAGGTGACAAAGCATGATATTTTACCAACTTTGATTGAGTCCCTTGTATTTTACGTCCAAGAGGAAAAAAGCTGGAGATATTTCAAACAGGGAGCGATAAACTTAAACTTATTCTCAAGAAACTTTTCTTTTCTTTTTTTAAATCTGAGGCAACAACCACAGCATACAAAAAAGTGGGAAATGTAGTATAGAATAGAAAGGACTGAATTTTATAAACTCAAAAAAGATTTACAAACCCTCACGTGGTTAACCACTACCACACGGTTATAGTAAAAAAAGAGCTAAATCAGCTTTTGAAGTGAAAGTGGGGGAAACATTTCACAACTTTGGTGGTTTTCTTCATCACACGACTGACTGTTGAATTGAGTCACACAACCAAAACTTTCTCTGGCTGAATTTTATGGAACATGAATCCCATCTTTATTACTTTTCCATGTGCAATATGTTTCCAATTTTTTGATTGTGCTTACATCAAGACACCAAAAAACCACATCAAGCCCATGAAAGTGGCACAGATATCATCCTCAGGTTAAAATTAGTGCCTTGTCCAATTATCTTAGACTGGACGAAATTGAATATGACGGTGATAGATGCCCAATAAATCCAGTTACCAGCTTCATTTCTTGTACGACCCCCCTTAATTAATTTATCCCATTCTGATTACATTACAGTTATCAACCAGAGGTACGAGGTCCATGTCGAAGACGTTTATGTGACAGAGGGAGGAGACGCTCTTTTCAAGTGTTCAATTCCAGAGGCAGTGAAGGACTTTGTATCTGTCACTTCTTGGACCAAGGATACGTCACTCAATATCTTCCCTCATTCTGGGCAGGGTAAAATTTGATTTGATTTAATAAATCATTTTCCTTTGAGTGGCCAGAGAATTATTGTTGATTTTTTTCCTTTTTGCTACAAAAGTTTCTGTTTACTTTTCCAATGTTGAGTTGTTGAAATTTGAGTTGAGTTTGTATTTATTTGTGTAGCAATATGTGTCTCATTTACATCCGATTTCTGAGAAGAGCGTGACATTATTATCCTCAATACGTGACTGTGATTGATATTGAAACATTTATTTGTCAGGTGGAAGGTACTTTATGACTCCCTCGGGCGAGCTTTTGATTGAAGAGGTTACTCGCAATGACTCTTCTTCTACATTTCGATGTCGCACGGTAAATCGATTGACGGGTGAAACTCAGTTGAGTGAAAATTCTGCCCGCCTCCAGGTTTCGGGTAACCAAATAACTTCAATTCATCTCATAGACTCATTCATTCCCTTATCCTTTCCTTCCTAAGCCGGGCTACTCACTTCTCGGGTTGAATCAATCTGCCATTCAGTATCTCAATTTCACAACTTTCACTTTCACAAAGTTTATCTGCTCTCACGCCTCACCACCCTTATGTCCCAATATGAAATGCAATGAGGTACATATGGATGAGGGGAAATAGAGAATTTTACACAAATTCATAATATATTCTTCCTTTTCAATCTCTGACACATGAGGGATGATGCGGAACACAACTCATGTCTTGAATTTCTATACCAACCAGGATTAGCCTCTGAAATTTGAACCATATGCCATAATGAACCTAGATACTAAGGTACTTTCAGATTTTCGCAAATTACGGAGGGCGTCCGTCATTAACTCGAAAGACGCAAATGCTGCAGGTTTTTTGGTGCCCCCTCCCACTTTCTCCTTCGTTAAAAGTGCAGTTTGACATAAAAAACTCAAGTAAAATAAAACTTTTAACAGATAAGTCCACCCACCAACCCAATTCCGTCATGCCCTAGTTTAATTTGACCAAGAGTTTAGTAGTACAATGCGTGTTTGCCTGTTCATCTTTCGTGCAATTTGATCCAAGTTATCATGAACGAAACGAAAGTAGGAGAGGAGGAGGAGGGATGATGATAGTCAAGCTGTTACCTCTTGTTCAAAGCCAAGTACTTTTTGTACAAACGCGTAGTCACTTAACTTTGGTTGGTGGTAAGTAGGAGAATAATAGGAGCAATAATATAAGGTTGTATGTGTGTGGGGAGAGAAGAGGTATTAAATTAGAGGGAGAGTTCGTGGTAGTGGTTTTCAAGAAAGGATGAAGGAAGTAGGAAATCCAACATTTCCTTTATCCTCTCTTCTCCTTTGTTCCCTCTCTCCTTTGAACTGCCCTTTTCTTCTATCAAATAAATGACTCTCTGAACTGAGAGTGAGCCCTTTTTGGTGTCTCGACTCTTCAGAGAAGAAGAGCTGTGGTGGTGGCCTGGCCATGGCCACCTTCCTTTCCCTTTCCTACCTGGCAGACACTATAGAGAGTGCTTTCACTTTACTTTCTCCTTGGGTTGGAAGTAACTTTTTCCCAAAAATTTTGGGGTGAAGACTGATGATGATGACGATGATTTTCAGGAGGCTTTGGTAGTAAATCTAAATCAGATTCTCCGCCCAGTATCAAATCACGGCTTTCCAAACTTAAGCTGAAGGAAGGGGAAGTTGCTGTTTTGCTTTGTCTGTCCGAAGGCTGGCCACCTCCTTCTCAGTGGTAAGTTAAGTTGTTTCAAAAACCTTTTCTCTTGATGATATGAATCAAGCTTTTAAGACTAATTCTTCTGTGTGCTTCATTTCCTTCTCTTTTCTTTCTTTTGTTTTCTCTCAATCTCTTCGTGCACTTCAGTTGTAAATTATTTCGACTCACTACTTTCACTTTCCCCCATTGTAGCATCGTCTTTGTTCCTTTGGCAATCTTGTCTTCACTCGTGAGAGAAAGTTGAGGAGGAGCTGAGCGGATTTTCTTGAGTGAAAGTAGAATAATTCTGAATGATTCCATTTATTTTATTTACATAATCATATTTGATGGGAAATCAGAAGTTTAAGAAATCTAAACCTAAAATCCTTTTCCCTTCTCTCTTTTGACTCCTGTTTCCTTTTCATTATCCCGTGGGTTCTTCATCATCATCCAGAAGAAAGTTGCTCCCATCCCATCTCCCCTTCACAATTCAATTACTTAACTTTTCACGCCTAAAGTTCAAGAAATTTAATGAGAACATGTGTCAACTGCCACCATATTACTGTCATATATCTTATATATATTCTATCAACAAACTTTCATAGACCAGGTTTCCCCTGACAGTTAGGATTTGGTTGAAAATTTGTGCTATGCTTATGAATATTCATGAGTTAAACGAGAGAAAATTCAACTCTCGTGGGTTTCAACTATTAAATTAGGCCACACATTTTCAGAATCTACACCCACACGATTTGGGATTCACATGACATACTGTAGAAAATCTCTCTTTTCAAATCAGGCTTTAATTCAATCACCCAATGGTGAAATTGACAATAGTATTTAATCAACGATTTCAATAGCCTTGAGCTAAATTGTATCGTAGTATGGATTTAGAGGTAGTTTATTGGGTTTCTTTCTTCATTAGTCTACACTAGACTTACACAAAATATTTCCTGGAAATGAAATACGGGGGCATATGGGAGAGCACCGTGGGCGAAAGTCTGTAATCAATGAGAAATACATTACATGATCAAACTGAGAGGATTCGTATTATATGGAAGCTGTACAAGTGATTGATTACTACATGTCCTTCTCGTTGCTTTTCTTTAGGTGGATGAAAAGCAGCAGCATGTACGGCTTAGAGTCCCTTCGTCCAACAGAACGAATCCGAATTCGAAAGAGTGCTGTGATAATAGAGAATGTTGGGGTACAAGATGCAGGAATGTATTCATGCTACGCGAACAATTCTGCTGGCGTCGACAGATATCAGATGGATGTGGTGAGTTTTACATTCCTTCACATGTGTTGTCCTCTCGCCTCTCTTCTCGCTTTCACTTTTCACAATCAACCGTCGCCTTGCTTTCTCCTCACTCCTCTCCTCCGCATCAATAACAAAAGGGGACCAGAAATTTACATTCCATCCCAACACTACTATGTACGTCTATGTGTACTGTTATTCATTCAACTTTACTTTACGCTTTTCTTCTATCCCTTCCGAAGAAGAACTGGGCCACGTTTTGCATTAACCAACTCCAACTCCATACCCATAGAGTTTGTTTGGGCTTTGGTCGTGCCAAGTATGTTTAACAAAGTTGGTCTTTTATGATCAAACTTGACCACCAGTTCCACATACACACATGGTCGTGAAGTAAATATAGCCAAACCCACACTGGCTGGTTAATAAGTTAACCAACTTTGTGTACTGAGGCGGACTTTTTCGTGATTAGCTTTGTTTTTTCATAGGAAATATCATTAAAATCTTTGGCTTCGGTTACTGCCAACTTCATGATACTTGGATAAAAGTCACTCTTCTTGTGTGATGTATGAATGCAAAATCTGAAACTTTCATTGGGTTTCCTTCCTGAAGGTGGTGAAAACTCCCCTGAACGTCCAAGTCGTTCCACCCGTGATGACAGTTGACATTGGGAAAAGCGCGGAATTTACTTGCTGGACTAATTCCTTGGAAGACGATGCTGGTGGTGGTAGTGGTCCGATGATGACAGGGAGGACAATAATGTGGAGGAAGGACGGAATTGAAATTCGGACGGGTTCAAAACTGTCACTCTCAATGTCAGGCGACAAGCTGAGAATTATCAATGTTCAAAGAGAAGACAAAGGGATCTACCAGTGCTTTGTCAGGGCGGACTCATACATGAGTCAGGGAGCTGCGGAGCTTCGTCTTGGAGGCAAGTGTATAAAGATTCAGATTCAGATCCCTTTCCACAGAAACACAGAAGATGAAAACAACTTTCTCCATTTTCGTAACCTAAATCCATTTAAGATTGAAGAAGACAGACATGCATTTGTGTAACCTAGTTCAGTTCGTAGGAACCCTATTCTATTCATTCATGATACCACTTTTCAGAATAGAATAATCTATCGAATTCTGAATATTTGCACATTTTGCTCCCCCTTGTTTTTTAAAATGCTGTTTAATGTTTTCATGTTGGTTGTCCTTTACCATCATCCACTCTCTTGCAACCATAAAGCTTTCAATTTTACCAGGAGTTGTCGTATATGATCAGTATTAATCAATTTCTACTTTATGCGAAGCAAAATGAATGAGGGAAAGTTCACCCTTTGGAAATAATGTATTGTAGGCCTCATGTTCTCACCTCAACGCTTTTACTAGAGAGATATTATGTCAACATACCAAACCACTATCTATAGATACAGCACGCTTCATCGTGTGTAGTTCCAAGTCAACACCCGACTTTGCGGTTTGATTTCTGTCCTCGTTCGCGTACCTACTTTCACTTTGTGTTACGTTTCAAATCCTATGGCACATCAAACGACCTTAGGCAGATTAATACTTTGAACTTATGAGAGAGATTCATGACAAAAGAATGAAGGTATTCTGGGGGTCTTAATTAACGACGAACTAGTCACCAACGTTTACTTTAATTTTGAATTAATATAGAGCACGGTGACGCTGATGCTCGAATCATTCATCCGTTTTGTTTGACACTTTACTTTAACAACTCAGCTTGTTCATTCGTAGTCCAATGAACTCATTCCGGACATAGAAACTAAATAGACTGACCCATAATCACTAACTGTTATAAGATATTCATTAACTAACTCCATAACAAAGAAGCCGTGTGCTTGTCTGGAATTTGGTTCATTAGCATGACATAGTTCACCACTTTTAGTCCTGTCTTATCTTATCTTCTGTCAACGCTGGCAGGGATTATCCCAGTTTGTATTATCCCAAAGTCAATGTTTAAACTCAGACGACAATGCCTCCTTTAAAAGTAAGGTAAAAGTCTCACACTTTACCACAAAGTAAAGCAAAGCAAAGTGAAAGCTGCTCTGGAGACTAACATCTAACCTTCCAATCTTCTCGTTGGCTTAATCCCATTTCGGTTGAAAAGCTTTTCCCCTCTACTTTCTTCATCCTACTTGACTTTAAATAACTCGAAATATTAATCCGCGAGAGGCATCTTCTTACCTCCCTCCCTGACACTTATTTTGAACGGGGGAGAGAAAGGCGAAATAACAGTGTCAGTGTGACATAAAATCTGTATTAGTCTTTTAGGACACCACAGAACAAGCGTTGAGATTGCGGCTTTCTTTTCTTTAGTGGCCAAAAGATTCGCCCGGAGAAAGTCAACTCTCTCTATACTTTGTCTTATAAAATCGTATATTTTTCCAACGAGAACGGGGTTTACTGTCTATGTCTTCTCTTTTACGCCGTTCATCTAATTAATTTGCTGAGCTTGCAATTCTTGATTACTCTGAAATTTGCAGACGCGGCTCCGCAACTGATCTATCGATTCATTGAGCAAACACTTCGTCCTGGACCCGCCGTCTCGCTCAAGTGTTCCGCAGCAGGAAATCCTACCCCTCGAATCCTGTGGACGTTGGATGGGTTTGACTTACCACATTCTGAAAGGTAATGTGTTTCCTTGAGTCCCTGATTTAGATTCAGAGCGACATAGATTAATGTTTTAGAGTAGGTAGCATCAATCTAATTTTGTGGGGACGGCAATTTTATAACCCTAACCCATTTGTCCTTTTGCGATGGGAACTAAATTTTCAAAACTGATTAGCAAAGGAAAAGGTAGCCTAGTGCTGTTGCTGACCTGAATAAATGTAGAGAAAGTGAAAGTAATTTCTGCTGGCGTTGTCCAGCTTAAAGTCAATTCGATTCGCGTGTATGACCTGACGATGATGATGGCGATGGTGCTAATGCTCTAATACTTTGACATACTTGTAGGATTCTTATCGGTCAATACGTTACATTGAACGGAGACGTCGTGAGTCATGTGAACATCACTTCCACGAGGGTCGAAGATGGTGGAGAATTCAAGTGTGTGGCGAGCAACAAAGTCGGAACTTCTGGCCATTCTGCTCGACTGAATATTTACGGTGGGTGCTTTCTCCTCTTCCGAATCTGCCTTAATTCCTCTTATTCGAGAGAAAAGTATCCAAAAAGGCATTACCAATTCTCCCACTTCCAAACTTGGAATTAATTTCTTACAATGCAATGCAATGTGAGTAATATTACAAAAGTTGGGAGGTACCAAGGTTTTTGGCTTGGGTGGGAGAAAATGGCTGACGTTAGGTGAAAATGCCACACGGACTTTCTCTTTGGGATGAGAGAATTGAATATATTTTTGGTTCACGGTTCAAGAGATTCTATCTAAAACTCTAACTCTCTTCCACCAACACTGACTTGACTTTTGTGTATATTTCATTTCATACCCAGGGCCTACATCCGTTCGAAATATGCCAAGCACGATCACAGCAGTTGCAGGGAAAGACTTTAGGATAAAATGCCCTGTTGCTGGATATCCAATATCTTCGATAACTTGGGAGAAAGGTGAGTGAGAGTATGAGTGAATGACTCAAATTCTTTTCCTTCATTTCACTGCCAGATTTTCCGTCAATTTCTTACGCTTCCTCAATTCACATTTTCATTTTATTTCTTCTTCCAAAACTCCAACACTTTGTTGTACATCTATCAGCAATATGTAGAAAAGCCGGAGAGCATAGGATCTCATCAGTTTTTCCATCCACTCAAAACTATTTCTCTGTCAGTCCCCTCTCCAATCGAAACAAGGATAAGGAATATGGAAACAGAAGTTTTTATGCCTAGGAAAAGAATTTGTACAATTTAAGCTTGATTTTGATGATTCAATTCAATTCCATCCAATCGATATGATGAGAATGAATGATGGTGAATAAATTGCATAGTTGTGTCACAGTCCAATAGACATGGATCTCGAGAATTATAGACGCTTTTAAAGAATTTTGTTGCCAAGAAAAAGATTGCAATTTTTTGGAATGGAGAAAGAGAAAGTGGAACGAAGGAAGGAAAATCTATTAGGGGAGCAGAAGGCTGCTATGGCCATCAGTCTTACAGATTTCTCTACTTTCACTTTTCTGGTTTTCTGGGTTTGTGTCAGATGGTCAAGCACTTCCCTTGACCAGGCGTCAGCTGGTGTCAACTGATGGGTCTTTAACGGTAAGGGACGTGGACCGGGTTGCCGACTCCGGATGGTACGCTTGTAGCAGTCATAACAAACAGGGGAACAGTGACAGGAAAGGGTTTCAACTCAGCGTTGTTGGTAAGTAAAAGAGAGAAAATCTAATAATTGAACCAATTTCACTTGTCATTTCCTCCCATCATCATCCTCTTCTCGCTTTCTCCTCATCTCGACAATAATTTGTGTTCTTCTGTGTTTGTACGTGAGATATGAATCAGATCCTCTAACAAACCACGACGTAGTAGTAAATCGAAGCTTAATTATACCACGTTCTCCTTCCTCGTCTAAAACTTAATGGATGCCTTTATCACAGTTCCACCCAAAATAGAAACCTTTACTTTCCCCGTCGGAGCAAAAGAAGGGTCAAAAGTGGTGGGTATGTGTACCGCAAGTGGCGATGTCCCAATGCGGATGCAGTGGCTCAAAGATGACGAGGTTGTGGGTGACACCAGTAACTCTAATAACAATAATGCCGAAGGGGTCAAGAAGGTCAAAAAGTTTTCCTCAGACATCATCACCCATAGAATCCTCGATGATGACGCTTTCTACTTACAAATCACACATGTTTCCCCATACGACGCTGGAAATTGGACTTGTGCTGCAATTAATGCTGCGGGGAAAGTGACACAAACGACACAATTAGTGGTTCAGGGTAAAGCATTCAAAGTACACTAAATTGCTTTCTGTAGTAGTAACTGCATACATATTTACACAAACACCTGTTAAATGTTCAGACAAGTTTGTTACACATTACAAAAACATCATTGGGTACCTCATTAGTCTTAGATTCTATAAGGATAAAAGAACTCTTTCGAATCGACAGTAATGAGACATACTTAACTTATCAATAGTATGAGAAAGAAAGAGAATAGATAATTGCTTTTCCTCGCTTGGTAGAATAAAGAAATGCCTCTTTGATTTGGAATGCTTCGCTTTGTCGATAAGAAACTAATTTGACCAAAGCTACAAAATCGTCTTACACACAAAGACAAAAAGAAAAGGGGAGAAGCTTGTAATAATAACAGAGAACGGCTTTGAGTAAAGGAAAGGAGAAAGCCTTAGCCACTTCGCAGGTTTTTGTTACTGACTAAATTTGGCAACTTTCCCTTTTGTCTGATTTAGCCTTCTTCTGATTACCTCACTTATCGCTGTGATTGTGGTTTTCTTTAACGACGCTATTTATTTTACGAAAACCCCTTTTCATTGTTTTTAAGACATCCGTGTTGTAATGGAGGTTTGTCTAAAGAAAGAAAAAGGGTTGATGATGATTATGGCTAAAATATATTACCTACACTACCACTTGACCCTTTGAAGGTAGTAACGCCCCTTCCATTTTCCCTTGATCTAACAAAAAATGCCAGAATTGTGTGGTTTCCTTTAACGAATGAGAGAGTAGTTTTATAAAGGTATGACCTAAATTGATAAAAGTTGGCCGTATCATCGAGTGTGGAAAGAATAATGAAAATTAACTACCTTCCAGTTGTGTGACAGTTCCTGCCGAGAAAGCGAAAAGTTTGACCACTAATTAAATATTTTATAGTGCCTCCAAAGATCGCTCCCTTCTCCTTCCCTGCCCAAGTCTCACAAGGGAGTCGAGTCCAAGCTGTTTGTTCAGTGGAACAAGGAGACGTTGAGGAGACTAATTTAACCGTGACGTGGTTGAAAGACTCGGAACCTTTGTTAGGAACAGGTCCTAGAGTCCCACTTTCAATTCCAGCCACACGAACCTCAGCCACAGCTTCGGGAGGAAACAACTTTGTTAGAATTGTTCATGTCGATGCCTACTCAGCCATGTTGATAATTGACAGAGTAGACTCAGCACATAGTGGAAATTACACCTGCAAGATTTCCAACTCTGTTTCCACCGTGACTCACTGTTCCACTCTCATTGTTCGGGGTGGGTACAAAGATTTAAATGTCCATAGCATGGCACTTTTCATTCATCCCGTGGCATTATTACATGTAATTCTCACCAGCACAGCACATAAATGCACATAGAGAAAAGCAATATCCGTCCTAATTTGAAGGACATTAATTCTTCCTTTGTTCGTCTATTGTCTCACCTTAATTGCACTCATTCCATTCGACTGACCACAGTTGGAAAGAATGAACCAGCACACATAAGCGCAAATGAGCAATTCACTTCTTCTTCTGCTTGCTAATAACGGCCGCACATTTGCACCATGTCATCGTCTCACGTTGTCATAGAGAATTCGGCAGAAGCTGGGGGTTGCTAATGATTCAAAAGATCCAAGTTCATTCCTCACAATTTTTTCGGAAGACATGACGTAAATTATTCTAATTCACAACCTTCGGTGTTGCAACAATCTTGTGAAAAGAATCTGTTTCTGTCAGGGAAAGGTGAAGAAACCGTGTTGTTGTTTTTCATTAAAGATGAGTGGGTAATTTGCATCTGGATTATCATTTTCTATGGAAAGAGGAGGCTTACCAAGGGGAGGCTAAGATCCTACCTACCGTCTTTCAAATGTAGCTACTTTCTCCTAGTCATTCCTAAATCCTCTCCTCACCTCCCAGTCTCAAAGGCGTTTTCTTTTAAAACCCTTCTTTCACCCCACCGCAAAATTCCTCCGCATATGGAAACCGACAATTACATTAATTTTCCTTTCAGGCCTTAATTTACTTATTGGTTAAAAAAACGTTCTGTGTTTCTGGATATCGAATGACATATGTATCAAAAGGGATTCTTAGCTTTAATTAATTATTTACAGTTATGCAAATTGTATACATGGGTACTTGAATTCACTTCAATATCAATTTCAATTCAAAAGCTATTTGAAGAACTCGTGAAAGTGAAAGGTTCTTGATACATTTGATACTGTTGTAACCAACACACTTCACACAGGACAAGGGTAAATGAGAGTTGTGTATTTGTCACCCCATTAGGAGCTGAGACGAGAGCGTGTTTTCTCCTCTCAGAACTTTCTCTTCATTTTCCATCAAAGTTAGGGTCTAAATGCCTATGTCTATGCCTATCCACTTAAACCTGTATATCTGTTAGGTCTTTCACTTATTGAAGGTTGAAGAAGAAGTGTTATTCTTGTACAAATATTTGCACATGTTCTTCATATTTATCTTTGTTGTCTCTTCATGCCGGCGTGCTAGATATATACCTACTTTCTCTCCTTCAAAGTTGTTTCTTTACAAAAATAGAAACAAAACAGGCTAGACACAAGGCATACTTTCTTCTGATCTCATTTTAACTTTGCTCATCTCTTCTCGTCTTGCCTCCATCCCATCATCGTCATCGTCATGTTGTTGCTTTCTCCTCAATCTTTTCCTTTCCAGTCCACCTTTGCTTTCCATATTATTATCTAAAGTGGCACATACATAAGCAAAACATCACATGGAGAAAGACTCGCATATGACATGGACCAGGTTTTCATGATTCTAAGAAAAGAATGGCTCAATTTGATAAAAAGGTTTTAGTTTAAATAACCTCAGCTCAGCTTCTTCAGAGCTTTCAAAGTCTTAGTATATAAAATGACGTTTGAGTTCCCTTCCTATGAATATTTCATTTGAGAGAAACAAAAGGCAGAGCGGTAGAGAGAGAGAATATTAACCTTTGTGTTTGTGGGAGTCTCAAGGAACACAATTTTCTTTTGTCTGAAAGCACAATTACTTACGAGAGTCTTTCTCAGGCCTGTCGGCATTTATTTGTACTGGAAAAATTTAAGGAGAATTTGTACAGTCTAAAACCCTCCTGCTTGCTTCAACTTAACTTGTGTCAAGAGGTACTATTGTTGTGGTCCGGAAAGACTCCCTTTGAACGTCCATTCCGTTGCAACACACTCGATCTCAATTTGTTGCTGGGAGCAGGATGTTTTTGTCATATTCTCGTCTTAACATAACCAGGTCATAGTTAAACCTTATAGAAATAGAAGGAGGCACGAGAAATGAGACGTCGTTAACTTAATCCTTTGTCGTGAAGTGCTGTATTTCCTCTTTGGAGATACGACTATAAATTACGCTTTTGTTGGTGGGGTCATAACATAAAAATAACGATACTGAAGACACTTCTGATGCCCAACTGACCATTCAAACAAGAATATTACATTTTTACAATATGGCTATTTGATATGCTTAAAACTTTGATTTTGCAAGGGAAGTCACCACATTAAGACGTCTCAGCACTTCTTCTTTTGAGGTACTTTTCTAATCACCAAAAGAAACAAAGCATTTCAATCCCAAAATTCCAATCGCCGTGAGAGATTGAGCGACAAAGAACCTTCCCATAGCTTTCCCACTTGACACACTTTAGCTTTGATTGATTTGAGTGAAACTATCCAGGAAATCAGTTAGAGAAAGAAAAGAAGAAGTCATTGTACTCAGAAGAGAAGAGAGTGAGAAGGTAGGATGGAGGATGATGCTCCAGATCTGAGTCTATTGTGTCGTGAAATGAAGTAAACTAGGTGCGGGGAAACGCCAAGCCAAACCGGAAAGAAAGACATTTATTTGCCAACCTGTGTGTGTTCTGTGTACACACAGCACACACTACACAGTCAGTTTTAAGCTTTCAATTCGTTCAATTCATTGGAGTTGATTTAAAATCAGTGGAAAGGCTGTTGCAGCACGTAGTCGACTTTCTTTCCGTGGGTAGGAATCTGTCACTGTTGTACTTAGCCCCCTTCCTCAATTGAAGTGAGGGTTTTGCCCCACTTTCACCACAAATAGTAGATCGTCTAA